>PVKE010046538.1:0-12197 GCA_004027555.1 Craseonycteris thonglongyai | reverse complement strand
GCCCTCACTGGCACCCACATCCATGTGTGAGACAGGGGCCTAATGGGCGCAGCAGGGTCTTCCCACTTCCACGTGTGTGTCACCAACGACAAAGGATGAAGAGCTCCTCCTCACATGCTTCCTTGTCACCTGGAGACCCTGTGTGGTGAGAGGCATCTGGCAAGGTCATCTGTTAAGGTTGTGCTGCTTTCTCAATGCTGAGTGTTGAGTTCTTTGCTCTTTTGGATAAGCCGTCTTGATCCGCGACGTCCTTTGCAAATACTTTCTCCCACTTTGTCCCTTGACTCGTTGTTTTCTTGAGCAGCGAGCCTGGGCACCTGGGTTCAAGTCCGTGTGACCTTCGGCAAGTCTGAGCATTGTCTGGGCCGGGGTTACCGCGCTGTAGAGAAGAGGGGCCTCCCGCCCAGTGTCCAGGGAGAGGAGGTGAAGTCTTAGCCACATGGAGCCCCAGGGGCTGCAGGTGGGCACTCAGCCTCTGGGGGGCACCCTTGCCCACAGTCCCACCTAGCCCCCTCCCCCCCCCCCCAGCAGCTGGAGGCCAGGCCAGGGCAGTGAGGCGGTTTCCCAGCAAGAGTCTTGTAGGCGGGAATTCTTGGTCCCGCTGGAGAACACAGCCTCCGGGCCCACGGGGCAGCCACTCTGCCCAAGTCAGGTCCCTTCCAGGACACCCAAGGCTTCCCTCAGACCCCGGGCCATGGACAGGGCCTCCAGTGCGCCCACTAGGCAGCCCTCCTCATGGACCAGCCAGCGCTCCCCACACCCCCACGTCCCAGTCCATCCATCTCCACTGGCTGTGGGCAGAGCTGCTGGGCGGGGGCTGCAGCCACGAGGGGGCGCCGCTGCCCCGCAGATGAGCCGGCTCGTCTGGAATGTCCCCGAGCCGCCTCCATCCCGCTGGTTTGCAGAGCATCCGAAGGGGAGAAGGTCTGGCTCTCAGAATCCCGGAGTCCGGACGACATGGGGCCCCATCCTACGTCTGACCTCCCAGGCCCCGCTCCCACACCTCCAGTGACAGGAACTCACCCGCTCCCGGCAAAGCCGTGCTGAGTCTACCCGCAGAAGCCTGGGTTTCTGGAGGCCCCGGGGACCTCAGGGCGCAGCTTTACTTTGGGAACCACGAGGAGGTGCGGAGGCCTGGGGAGTTCAGAAAAGCCCCAAATGGAAAATTTTATGTGAACTTCCTCAAATAAAAGTCTAAAAAGGAACGGAGTGCAAAGCAATTATGAAGCCAAAGGACAACGATAGCACAGGGCCATTAGAGTTAGACATTCCAGCACCAGCGCACTCGGTGTGGGAGCGGAGCATCACTTTACACCCATGAAACCCGGTAAACATGTGGCTCAAGGTCACCGTCAACAGTGACATGTCGCGTGAACAGCATGTATCCCTTGACGTGAGGTGGTCTTCCCCACAACACTCCCAACCTGTCTAATCCTAGGTGGGAGTGGCAAACCTATGGCACGCATGCCCAAAGTGGCATGTGGAGCAATTATTTCGGCACGCGGAATTATTGTTTTTTGTTATAAAAACATCCTATGCCTCTTATAGACATAAAAAAAATCGATACCTCTATCTCACTCGATGGGTTGGCACACGAGTCGAGCGAGTATACTCTTATTTCATAAACTTTGGCACTCAATCGCCAAAAGGTTCGCCACCCCTGTGACCTAAGGAAAACATCAGCCCAGTTCCAGAAGGGGGCGCCTCACAGCACAGCTGACCAACACACTTCCTGCGGTCAAGGTCAACAGAAGCCGGTCAAGGTCTGTTGGGAGTCGGTCAGGAGTCTGAATGGAAAGGTTTCTGGGGGCCTTGATGGCAAGGCCGTGGCTCCCTCGACCTCCTGGGAAGGACTGACCTGGGGCCTGGATGGCAAGGCCTCAGCACCCTCTTCACCTCCCCTTGTGATTGTCTATAGAAAAGAATGTGTACGTGCAGCTTCGCACAAAGGCCAGGCCAGTTGATTGGTTACTAGGCCCGGGGTTAAAAGGATATGTATGGGGAAGGGTCTGCTTGTTCCTGATAACAAATCTGCTTATACTAGGGGAAGCCGGGATGGCTCAGTGGGTTAAGCGCTCATTTTGCAGCCCTGGGGACCGAGGATCGAATCCCGGCCCTGGCCTGTGTGGACCCATATGCTGAACTGGGGAGTTCCCCCAGTTCAGTTCTCCCTCCGTCTCTGTCTCTGTATCTCTCTCTCTCTCTCTCTCTCTCTGTCAAAAACAATAAAAAATAAAATAAATAAAAAATTATAAAAGTATGGGACAAATTGAATCATCACGTTTATTTGCTCAGCTTATCTGCTCTATGTTACATCATGGAATTAAGACCTCAGAAGATCAGATTTAAAAAAATTTTAAATTTGTAGAACAAGTATGTCCTTGGTTTCCTGAGGAAGGGACTCTTGATATAAAAACTTGGGAAGAAGTAGGTGTAAAATTACGAGATTGGTACACCGCTTATGGACCTGAAAATCTCCCCATAGAGACGTTTTCTTTATGGGGTCTTATTCGGGACTCCCTCGATCCCTCACAGGAGGTGCTGAAACTCTTAGAAAAGACAAAAAAAAAAAAATGAGATTCAGAGTGTGATACTGAAGAGCTTTCCCCAGAGGAGCAGGAGGAGCTAAACAATGCGGCCTATTATCCTCCCGAGGACAAAGCTCCCATTGATATTGGGGGACAGCTCACCCAGGTAGGGCATCTTCGAAACCGCCTTCAGCGTGGTCTTCCCGCCTGCCCTGCCTGCCCCCTCCTGCCCTGCCCGCCCCGTCCCCCTCGGCTAGTGCGCCTTCTGCTGCCCTGCTCAACGGACCTTCCCTACAGCGGGCTATCATTCCAGCTAATGAGCAAGGAGATCCGGGAGAACTCGGTAGACATCTTTTCCCTGCACTGGAACAAGATAATCCCCCAAATCCTGATAATAGAGTTAGACTATATTCTAACTTCATATAAAAACTCTAAAAGAAGTAAAAGTGGCTGCCGCCCCATACGGAGCCCCCGCCCCTTATACGTTGGCCGTCTTGGACGGACTCACTAATGAAGCTCCAACTCCTAAGGGCTGGAAAACTATTGCTAAGGCTTGTTTGTCCAGAGGACATTATCTAATGTGGAGGGCTGAATTTCACGATAGAGCTCAGGCTGTTGCCCGCCGTAGTGAGGCAAATAATATTCCTGTCACTTTTGATATGCTAGCAGGAGAGGGACAATATAATACAAACACAGCTCAAAGTGGATACCCCCGAGATACATACCCGGCCATTTCTGAGGCCGCCACGGGGGCATGGAGAGTGTTGCCGTCTAGTGGAAAAATGGAGGAACTATCAAAAATTAGACAAGGCCCTGACAAGCCTTATGCAGATTTTGTAGCCGGTGTAATTCAAGCTATAGCTCGCACCATCTCTGATGCTGAAGCAGGACAAATTCTAACGATGCAATTGGCTTATGGAAATGCCAATCCCGCCTGTCAGGCAGCTAGTAGGCCCTGGAAAACAAAAGGCAGTATAGATGATTATATTCGCCTATGCGCTGACATAGGTCCAGCACAAACACAGGGTCTCACCCTAGCTGCTGCTCTACAAGGAACTACAGTTCAAGGGCTATTACAACAACAATAAAAGAGACAAAAGGGAAATAGAGGAAACTGCTTTAATTGTGGTAAAGCAGGACATTTTAGCAGGGAATGCAAAGAACAAAATAACCGAGAAAAAATAAAAAATAAAAATCCCCAAACACTGGGAATATGTCCCCAATGGCATAGAAGAAAACGTTGGGCAAATGAGTGTAGGTCGAAGACAGATAAAGATGGAACTCCCCTTCAGGGAAACTTCCACAGGGGGCAGCCCCAGCCCCCACAAACAACCGGGGCAATGACTGCGTGGAATCACTGAGCGTGCATATCGCACACTAAAAGCTCAAATTACAAAAATGAAGGGGAGTACGGTCCCGTGCCGGCTACTCCTAATAACATTCCTAACCTTGCTTTACTCACTTTAAATTTTTTAAATTCGGAGGCTGAAGGATATTCAGCTGCCAAGAGACATTGGAGACCACCGGAAGGTAACTATGCTGAAACAACCTGGAAAGATCCTCTTACAGGTGAATGGCAAGGACCCAATCCAGTCCTAATTTGGGGTAGAGGCTACATTTGTGCTTTTCCTAGGAATCAACAAAATCCTAGGTGGATTCCTGAGCTGCTTGTGAGACATGGATCCAGGTGACCTGCCCCAACTTACTGCTCTCCGTCAGCCGGTGTAGCCTCTAATTACAATTTCTGGTGGGGCTTCTCTACAGTGAGCCCTAATGCAGGCCTATGAAAGAAGAGAAGATTTGGGAGATTTTAGAAAACATCTCTTTCCTGTGTTAGAACAGGATGCTTCTCAAAATCCAGGCCCCCTCAGGGTGGGGCGGGGGGTCCTTGGGGGCTTTAGCAATGGAAATCTCCTCAGGGAGGCACCCGGGGCTGTTTCTTTGTCCTTGTGTTGAGTTTTTCTCCTCCTACCATCATACCCCTCAGCCCTAACAATGGAAATCCGGCCCCCTCTCCAGTAGAGAGTTTAAGCAATTTTCTTGATTCTCATTAGGGATCAAATGCTCTAAAAATTATGTGCTTTTTAGAAATAAAAACATCAGAGGTATTTGGGATACAAGTGCCTTCACCTCCCAGGGCACTTCAAAGGACCCAATTCGTATCTCAGAACTCTAAACACAGGGGATGGAAAATTCAAAACAAACTTAAACAGTTAGGGAGGTCTGGGTAACCAAGATGCCCATCTCCAAATAAATAAAATAAAAGCAAATATGACCCTGGGGCCTCTGGCCCATGTCTGGGGAGTGTATGTGTGGCCTGGGGTCTAGGGGAGAACGCGTGATGCTGAGAAACTGCAATGGGGACTCCAAGGCCAGGCCCCTTCCACCCCCCCCTTCCCCGTTTTTGTTTTGGGCTGAAACTGCAGGGAAATATCATCTTTGCAATTGTTGACACTTCTGTTTATGTCTATGATCTAATATCTATATATGCTTTGTATATGGAATGGTATCTTTGCCCCTGGAGAATGTTGTCAGATATAATGTTTAATTGGCTTTAAGAAATCAATGGCTTGGGGAAGCTGGGATGGCTCAGTGGGTTAGGCGCTCACTTTGCAGCCCCAGGGACTGAGGATCGAATCCTGGCCCCGGCCCGTGAGGACCCACATGCTGAACTGGGGAGTCTCCCCAGTTCGGTTCTCACTGGGGTGAGACCCCGGCCCAGTTCCTGCCCTGTGCAGCCCCGCCCACCTGTGGAATGAAACTATGTGGAAAAACCGATGATGTGAAACTATGGAGACTGTTCTGGGCCCTCCTCCTTCTCTCTGTCTCTGTCTCTGTCTCTGTATCTCTCTCTCTCTCTCTGTCAAAAACCATAAATAAATCTTTAAAAAAAAAAAAAAGAAAGAAATCGGTGGCTTAAATAAATATTAACTCAAGCTCTTTTCAGGATCATATGATCTATAAAGATGTTTACTAAAATTAGTTTGAGTTTTAAAGTCCTTTCTGTTTTCACCAATGTTTAAAAGATAGTTATTTATAAACATCTTCCAAAATGTTATATATGAGATTAGCAACAAAACTTATGCTTCTAAAAGTTACAAAATGTGTTTATAAATTTACCAATGGAAATGCTAACTTTTGCTGTTCAGTTGTTAGTGAAAACTAAGATTCAGAAGGTTATAAATGCTGATTGATGAGGAGATTTCGCATGTAATTAAATATGTATGTTTTGAGAAGGAATAAGGCATTTTGGAAAGAATTGAAAGAAATTGAAAGAACTGAAAGAAGGAAATGCATTTTGAAAGAATTGAAAGAAAGTTTGTCAGGATGGTTATTTCTGAATGAGTGAAAGGAGACAAGCTCAGAGAGACACTAGAAAGTTGTGGAAGGTTTGTGAAGGAAATTTTTATGTATGGTTAGGATGGACAAGATTGAAATGCTAGACAGGCAAATGTTTTTGGACTGCTGGCCCACTGCTGGAATTGGGGGATTTTTATGCCTGAGGAAAACCATCTATACCTTATCAAAATGATTTTCTATGTTTTATGTTTTTCCTCACCTGGCAGGGTATTACAATTATTCTAACCCATTGTTAGTTATGTTCCTAATGAGAAGTTTCAAATCTTAAGGAAAGCCAGGAAGTTTATTTCAATGTCTTTAGTAACTAAAAGCAAGGATAACTAGAAAGGAGGGAAGTATGAGACAAGAGACAAGATCAAGGAAAGGCCATACTTTTGGTCACAGTAATGGATGGGCCAAAACCTGTCACCTCAGGGCCACCCCAGCAACCCCGGAAGAGGAACACGAAGGAGCTGCTATGGGGGCAAAAGCCCAGACCTCTGGAATAAGGAGGACCCTGCTCGTCTAAAGTAGCCATGCCCTTGTGCAAAACAAAGAGACAGAAAAAAGGGATTGTCCCGTTCTGAAGGGAACAGGGATCAACTCCTCCACAAATGTCTATGGTTGACTGACAGGGTCTGAGGTGCCCAACAGCTCCCCAAGAGACCGCAATAGAAACAGGGGGCGGGGGGGAGGGAACGTATGGGTGACCCTTGATGTGGCAGATAAGCCTCTTAATTTTATGACTAATAATAGTTATTTATTCTGTCTCAGCTGCTCACTCTGGACCTATTTTCTAGAACCTGTTCAATTATAGAGATAATAGAGCCCCTAGACTTGGGCTGATATTCAGCCTGTTTCTTACCAATAGCTTATACTTTAGAAAAATCATATAACAAGACAGCTCATAAAACAAAATGTAAAGTGGCAGGCATCACTCTGTAAATGTGCCACACCAGGGTAAAGAAGGCAGCCACGGATTGGGGACCTGAAATATGGAAGATGACCACCCACCGGCAGAACCCTTATGACCCACCCTGCAGAGACAGAAGGACGACTGCCCTGCTCCGGTCACGCCAGCGCTGACCGGTCAACGCACGGCTGAAGCCTGAGGACACCACTTCACTGGTCCCTGGATGGATTGCAATGTTTTATATTCTGGAATTGTGATTTCTATTGTAATATGATTTTTCTATGTTTGTTTCCAGTCTGCGTCCGAGCCAGAATACGAAGCATCATGGGAGTCCAGACGAAACTCCACTTCCTCAAATTAAATAAATAAGGAAGGGGGAGCTGTTGGGAGCCGGTCATGAGCCTGAACGGAAAGGTTTCAGGGGGCCTCGATGGCAAAGCCTCTGTTCCCTGGGCCTAACAGAGGGACCGGCCCGGGGCCTTGATGGCAAAGCCTCAGCCCTCCTTTCATCTCCTTTGGGGGGAGGGGGTGATTAGATATAGAAAAATCTGTGTACCAGCTTCACATGAAGGTCAGGCTGACAGATTCCGATAGATTTGGACCCCATGATCTACATATCAAAGCCTTTACTGGAAGGGGCTGTTATCTCCTGTAAAGATCTGTTTACACTGTGCTTTGCTATGCTAATACCTGTTCCTTGTAATGGTAAACTTTTGCTATAAGATAAGCAATAAAGCTATTTGGGGCTGTTCCTATTGAGGACAGTCCAGGCCATTCGGCCTGTCTCAATTCCCACCACTCGAACTCGGGGACTTCGTTCAGCCAGGCTGGTTCCTGGCAACAGCTCACTGTGAACGACTTACATCCAGATAGCTCAACGGGAGTAAGTTTTTCCACTGTTAATTCAATGACAGCACGCTGTTTGAACTGAACATCTGAACACGCCTCCATTTTGATGTGCACTGGGTGACAAATGGAAGCATCTGTGTGTGCAAGGTCAAGACTGAGGGAGGGGAGACACCATGCGACTACACAGAGCCTGTTACACCCAGACATGCCTCATGTAACAAAAACTGTTACAGTAGAGGCAGTGTGTCAGCTCACCTGCATATCAGTATCAGTTTGTGTCATGTGACAAGTGCATACATAATAATGTAAGATGACAATACAGGGAACTGAGAGGGTGGGGTGTGGAAGAACTCTATGTACTGTCTTTCACTGTTTCTATAAATCTAAAACTACTCTAACATAAAATGTTTATCTTAAAAATACAGACATACCAAGCCAGTCCTTGTTTTCTAAAGTGCCTCCTAACACAGATTCACAAGGGTGTTAGAGCAGAGGCCCAGGGGGTGGAGGAAGGATGTCGACACAGACCCCTGGCCCACGCGCTCCCCACGTGGCCTCCGTGAGTGGACACATCAGCCAGCCCCCCGCCCCACGCGCTCCCCACGTGGCCTCCGTGCGTGGTCACGTCAGCCAGCCCCCCGCCCCACGCGCTCCCCACGTGGCCTCCGTGAGTGGACAATGTAGGACGGGATGTCTTATCTTATCAGAAAGTAGCAGAATGTTCAAGGACGAGGGTTGTTGCCCTTAGTTAATGCGTGCAACCGCAAGGCTTGAACTCTGCATGACCCAATAGAATTGCGCACTCGGTACCCCTCCCCTGGTTTGAATTGTGAATAAAAGGACAAACTTGGTGTAAGTCAGGGCTTGTTGCTCTCGGATAAACCCGGGGCGGCAGCCCAGATTTGAATCTGCTAATAAAATCTCCCTCACCAATTGGCAGAAGAGGGTCTGATTCCACCAAATTCTCTGTGTCGTGGTTGTCTGTCTCGCGGGTGGTCTCATTCGGCACAACAGACACGTCAGCCAGACCCCCGCCCCACGCGCTCCCCACGTGGCCTCCGTGCGTGGTCACGTCAGCCAGCCCCCCGCCCCACACGCTCCCCACGGGGCCTCTGTGTGTGGACATGTCAGCCACCCTTCCTAGGTCCAGGGGGGTGACGGTGACATCAGCATAGATGGCCCACCGCAGGCATGGTCCTCTTCCCGGAGGGGGCGGGGGCTGACTGAGGCCGGGCCCCACAGGCAGCAGGAGGCCGCGGTGGAGGGCCCAGCAGGCTGGGGCCTGCCCGGACCACGCAGGACTGTGTGCGTGCACGTGTGTGCATGTCGGGGGGCTGTGTGGTTCACTGGACACGAGGCCATGCACTATGTGGAGGGCAAAGTCCCTGAGCGGAGGGAGAGAGGGGGCTGATGTCCCCAGAGATTGACCTGGCCCTCTGACCTTTCACACAGGCTACAGCCAGCCAACAAGGGTGTACAGTAAATGGAGGGCTGACCCCGCCGCCCAGCGATGCTCCCGCGACCCCACCACCGAGATCAGAGCCCTGTCCAAGACCCGGGCGCCCAGCTCACCCACCTCCGCACCCACCTGTCACTGAATCTCCCAGCACATCGCTCCCCACCCTCCCTCAGCAGCTCGGTACCCGGCACGCCCTCCCCACATGCAACTGGATTCCACAGACCCTTTGCCTATGGCCTCAGACGCAAGACTCAGCCCAGCGAGCTCACACAGGGAGAATGTGGGTGACAGTATTCAAAGGTCGCCGGTGTGGCCTCAGGCCCACCTTGTACCTGCAGCGATGAGGGGACAGCAGCGCCAGGCCTGACAGCCCCCCTCAGGTTCAAGGTCAGGGGACAAGGGTGCCACCTCCACACAGCACCCGGCCGTCAGGGACCCATCACAGCCTACTGACTCCATTGTGCAGGAGGGGGGACCCCCAAACGCCAAGTGCAGGCTGCGCTCGGAGCAGGGGCGTGAGGCAGAGCTGGGCACACGCCGACTCCACAGCCCACTCCTGGGACCTCCCCACACCCCGACGCCCCAACCAGCCACCGTGAAGTGTTAACACCGTACACACATCTATCAACCAAAGACGCATCTATCAGGCACGCATCCATCAATCAAGCACACATCCATCAATCACGCACGCATCCATCAATCAGGCATGCATCCATCAATCACGCATGCATCCATCAATCAGGCACACATCCACCAATCAGGCACGCATCTATCAAGCACGCATCCATCAATCATGCACACGTCCATCAATCAAGCACGCGTCCATCAATCAAGCACGCGTCCATCAATCAGGCACGCATCTATCAAGCACGCATCCATCAATCAGGCACACATCCATCAATCAGGCATGCATCCATCAATCAGGCACACATCTATCAAGCACGCATCCATCAATCATGCACATGTCCATCAATCAAGCACGCATCCATCAATCATGCACACATCCCTCAATCAAGTAAGCGTCCCTCAATCAAGCAAGCATCTATCAATCAAGCAAGCATCCATCAGTCACGCACGCATCCATCAATCATGCACATATCCATCCATGCACGCATCCATCAGTCAGGCACACATCTATCAACCAAGCACTTGGGGTAAGGTCTTACCCAGCCCCAGGCTAGGGTGTGTGGTGGACGTGAAATGTGGGTGCAGCTCTGATGGGTAAACACTGTACCACTATGTGCACAGTAGAAGGAAAAGAGAGCCACAGTGCACCCCGCAGTTTCATCCCCAATGCTGTCAGGTGAGACGAGGCCCAAGCACGGCCCTTTTCTTGTGGGACGGATGGGACACAGAGAGATGCCAGCAGTCCCCCCCAGCCCCCGCTGAGGGCCCTGCAGGAGGGGGTGTGGTGGAGCCCGGGGGCAGCTGGACATGCTGCAGTAGCCAAGAGTGCGGGGCCGGCCTGGGGAACCCACAGCCCAACCCCTGGCCCGTGGGCCGCATGTGACCCAGCCTGGAACGTGGCCCCACACAAATCTGTGAACTTTCTTAAAACATGACGAGACTCTTTTGCGACCTTTTTTTGAGCCCATCAGGTAGTGTTCGTGTTTGTGTATTTGACATGCGGCCCATGACACTCCTTCCTCTTCCAGTGTGGTCCAGGGGAGCCACAGGTGGGACAGCCCCGCGGCAGCCCGCTGCTCCGTGAAGTAGGTCTGCGTGCGTTTCCCTCACGGCCCACACAGATCAGCAGGGGTAACGGGCAGGGCTCCACACAGATGCTCAGACCCGATGGCCAGTGTGAGGGCTGCCGCCTCCCACCTGAGCAAGCCTGGGCAGTCCCGACAACCCCGCCAGGTCAGTCCTGACCCCCCGAAGGCCCACCACGTGGGCGGTGGGTGATGCGCTCCATGAAAGCACGGGAACTGAAGGCTCCTGGTCGGCGAGGGTCCGTGTGATCTGTCCCTGTCACGCAGGAGGGGGACACGACCTGAGGACGTGGGCCCCCGGCATCCGCGGGGATTCCTGTGCTGGCGTCTGGCCTGTGACGTGACTGTACTTGGCCTGAGCGCTTGAACTTGGGATTCCAGAGTCACAGAACCTGGCACCTGTGAGGTCAGAAGCGGGCGTGCTTCCCAAGACCTCTCCGGTGAGCGGTCGTGTGAGCTGATCCTGCCAATGGCAGCCCAGTGGGGGAGGTTTGGAGACCCCCACTGCGAGGCCCAGAAAGGGGTGCCCGCCCTGCAGAGCGGTCCCGGCGGGTGCCCCTGGGGTCTGGGCGGAGGACCCAGCCTGCTGGGGCCCCTGCCAGCCAGCCAGGTGCAGCCCATTCCTCGCTAGGTGAAAAAGTTCTAAGTAATCACTGCACCTTAACCTGGGAGACTTTATACCCGGATGGATTTGGGAACTTGCCCTGAGTTATGAGAACACCTGGCCACTTGGGCCCAGGTCCGCGGGGGGTAGAGGGGGTGGCAGCCATTGCTAGAGCTGCCAGTCACAGGCCCCTGCACACAGGGCACCTGCTTCCGGCTTGCCACTGTCCCCAGGGACCACTGCACACAGTAAGAAATCGATTCAACGTCCCAAGGCGAAGCCGGCAGCAGACACACCGCTGCTTCGTGACACACGGCTTCCCTTCACCAGCCGTGAGCCCTCTGACCCTTGTTTCCCATGTCATCTGCTGGCTGAGCTGCCACCCACTGCGTCCCCACCCCAGGCCCACGGGGTCGCACTGCTCACAGCCTGACACCCATCAGTGTGAACACAGCCGTGTGCATGGGGGCCTCAGAGCCAGGTCCAGATGTCCGGGAGGACCAGGCATCATGTCCCTTCCCCTCCCTGGCCTCGGTTTCCCCAGGACACCTCCAGTAGCCCAGCCTCAAAGCGCCAGAAGCCTGTGGTGGAGAACGACGGATGCTCCCCCTGCCGGCTCCGGCCCAAGTCGCCGTCTGACCTGATGTGTTTGGGCCTTGGCACCGGGCCCAGACTGGAGCTCCTGGCCAGTGTCCAAGGGACACACCGGCTGAGGTCCCTGTTTGGGGGAGGAGATGGGAGGAGGAGACCAGGGGAGGGGGGCAGAGGGGAGGGGGGAGGAGGCAGGGGGAGG
>PVKE010046537.1:0-12226 GCA_004027555.1 Craseonycteris thonglongyai | reverse complement strand
GGATGGGGGAGCATTTTACAAGGGTAAGCTAAGAATGTTAACACTATAAAATTCACTGTAAGCATCCTTTTAATTAACACTTAAAGGTTGTGTGACATTTCAAAAATTACTTAACCATCAGTGGGAATGAATTGTTTTTAAACTGTTAAATATATATGTGAATCAGTTTTCTTTCAGTGTATTTAAATGTTTAAGTCTAAACATAAATGAGATTGGCTTACATCACTCTTCAGAGTGTTACATCACTTCCATTAGACATTCTTTAAAAACTGTATCATGAAAACACATGCAAGTAGAACAAAAACCCCCATGTACACATCATTCAGCTCCCAACAACCGTCAGCTCGTCATGCTCCATACTATTCTTATTTCATCAACCACCACCCCATTTTACCTCAGTATTTCAGAGCAAGCCCTAGACATCTTATCTTTTCATCTTTAATACTAAAGTATATAGTAGCACACCCCCCAAAATTAACAATAATTCCTAACATCTTATTTCTGGTTAAAGTTTTCCTAATTGTCTGCAGGATGTGTTTTTATAATTGGTTTTTTAGAACTAGATTCCAAACAAGGCTCAGATTTAATTTTTAACAACTCCTCTGCTTTTTTCCCCCCTTGCCATTTTTTGTTGTTGTTAACAGTCACTTATGCTATAGAACTTCCTCCATTTTGCATTTGGCTGATTGTAATCTTGCAGTGTGATGTTTACTTTTTTATCCTCCAAATGGTTTAAATCTGTAGTCTGGTTAGGTTGAGGTTCAATTTAAGGGGGCAAGAATACTTCATAAAAAACCTTTTCTACCAAATCTGATTTTTACCCATTTTTTCATTAATACACATACTAAAAGGTCATCATGTGAACTTTATATAGAGTTGGTTTATAGTAGTTCATTTAGTACTGAATGCTAAATAATTTCATTTAGATTTCAACTGTGTAACGCTATCAGCTAACAGATTTTTGAGTACTTTATCTAAATTAGACACTAAATCGCTACCTATAAAGGTAAGTACTATGATCCTTGTTTTCCAGAGAAGGAAACAGACCAGTTTAAGATGACTGTAGTGTTTTACATGCAATTAAATCTAATTATGGATTTATAGTTTAATACTATCTTTGTTTTCCTTGTTTTGTGCTGTACCACAATTAGGATGCAAAAGTAAGTTAATTTATTATTGAATACTAAAAATTATATTGTTTTCCTGCATTAAAATATACTGTGCCTTTTAATTACAAAATTGTTGATACCAATACCTGGTATTTGACCTACTTGGTCCTTTTTTGTAATGTGCAAAAGCAGCCACTTTGGGAAATTTTTGAATAACTTTTTTCTAGATATGCCTGCTTTGTCTTCCTTTGACATTTAAAAATGAGTATTAGTTGTAACATAAGACAAAAGTGCCTTTTGTCCCAGAGCATTGTTTCTGTATGTTGCCTGCACTGAAGCTATTGGTTGCCCTGAGGAGGTCTGGGAAGGTGAGTTTCTGAAGCCTTGCTGCTGGGGACAATTAAGTCAAAAACTGAGAGGAAGACATTGTTCTATAAATACACATGACAGAAGAAAAGCATGAAAAATGAAATTATATAAAGGACCAGAATTCAGGGGATTTTCCCTGCTTTTAGGGGAGATTTTGATTTTTAACACTCATAACTTACCTTTCCTGTAGACAATTTGGTAGCAATTTTTTAAATTGCCAGGGGGTTTGACTTTTTTGTGTTACAGTAACAGTGCACACCCAGAACGTTGGTAGGTAATGAATAGGTATTTAGTGCGTGCTGAAAATACCCTGTGGTCTCAAATGTTCAGAGTGCAAAACCCTAAATAAGCACTGGCTCTTAGTAGAATATGCCCATACCACTGAACTGCTTGCATTCTTCTCTGAAACTTGCATGCCCTTCTGTGTCGGTTTCACCTTCTCAAGCCACCCCGGATCTGCTTACCAGAGTTTCACATTTTCCCTCCACAGGAAGCTGAAACCCCACGTAGTGTTCTTGAAGAAATTGGACTGACATAACTCTCCTCCCTTGTTGATGACTTCTTGTGGCATTTCACACACTGTAGATGGTCACTGCCTTCATGTTCATGTTAGCTAATGGTGTAAGATGACGTCTTGTCAGTATTACTGTTTTTGCTAAGCTGCTTCATTCAGACCTACACATTTTTTTTAAAGGGAACTTTGGTTAATCAATTGATAATTTAAGGGACTTAAATATGAATTAGAATGATGTAGAAAAAGAAAGGTACCTGGGTATTTTATGGTTTATAGGTCTGTTTCTCTTAATCTGATTATGTATATATGAAAATGACACAATCAGGCAATATGCATTTATTACTGTCTTTGGCAAAGGAAACTTTCTAAACCAAAGACTTCAGTATATATGAGAATAAAGGGAATTGACATCACATCAAATGAATGAAAATTTATGTTGAAACTTAAATTTATACCAAAGACCAATATTGGGAACTACATACCTTAAAACAAAGGGAATATACATATGAATAAATTGGAATTATGCTGTTTTACACTAAAAATTAATTAGGCATTCCCAACCTGGGATGAGGAACAGAGATTGTTTCACAACAGTGAGTGTGTTTATTTTAAAGTCAAGAAACGTTCGACTTCCGATGCCTCAAAATAAAATGGAAATGTTGACCTATCAGGAATTCTTCATGACAGTATTTTACGTAAAATGTATTAGTCTCTTCACAAAATGATGGCTAAATCATTTAAAGCACGAATATTCCTTCTGGGAGGCTTGTTACAGCCAAATTTATTTTGCTCTCCCCTATTGCTTCCCTCTACTACTTAGAAGTGATGCCAACTTTAGGGCAGCTTCCTGCCCTTCCATGGCACTGCATAGTTATCAGAAATATTAAAAACACCACCTTTCATATAAAAGTGTGAGTTGAATGAGGTAAAATGGCATTAGTGGACCCTATATTTTTTAAAGCTGTTTCAATGTCACTTTTATACATCTACATATGTAAATGTCTTCACGGTTTACACTTTCATTTATATCTGCTGAACTGGATTAAGCTTTGTTGTGATTGTGACCAATAGTCAGGCCACGTGTGCAGTCTTTTTCACATCGCCAATTGTAATAAATGTTCAATGTACACCACTGAAGTGTTTTTATCTCCTTCCAAGAGCTTGTAAATCTATGGAGAGCTGCTGAAGAAAAAGATTTTAAGTTGTTTTTTTTTCAGTAAAATGTTGAAAATTCACCTCCATTTGAATGTGGTGGTTGTTAAAAGCACACAAGATAAATGCAAGAAGATTTAAGGAGTCTTCATATACTTCAAGCCCATTAAAAAATAATGTGGATTCTATGCTACTGAGAGCTTATCTACACATTTTCAATCAATAAATGCCGCTTTTAAAACCTTGATGCATGTGACTTTTCTACTCTTACTGAATGAGCATCTCAGGTTACTCCAGGTAATCAAAGGTATTCCATATTAACTGCATCCCACCCCCCACCCCCTGCAACCCATGAGACAGGAGGTGCTAGCACACTTACCTAGTGGATATTTACAACTACTACATGTAAACAGTGAAAAAGAGCTTAAGGGACCTATTAACTATAGATGGGAAATGTTACATGCTAATATTATTTAAGAAAGAGGAAACAACTATTATACCATCAAGTTAAGTTGCTAGTCTGCTTTAAAAAACAACTATTTGTAGACTTAAAGGGCCTCCAACACACTTTATCACTGCAAACAGGACTATGGCTTAGGATATCAGATGATATAGGGCATGTTCCAGTGGTTTACACACTGCTCCTTCCCTCCCTCCCCTCCATACCATACTGTCTGCCTGTTAACAGAAAAGCCACCAACATCTCATTACCTTAAGCACAAACTGGTATTTAATCTCCAAGATAAAAGACTATTCAGCTTTAAAGACCACATTTAACTTTATCTTTGCTGTATTTAGGAAGGTATTGAAAAATACTGAATTTGGTGATAATTCTTCAGCATTAGTGGATCTGGTAGATAATTATAGAAAATTTTCAGTCATTTTTAGGCTAAAGCAGGCATTTGAAGTCTGGAACAAATGAATTTTTTAAATAAAACGTATCCTGGACCACATACTACAGATTAAAGCACTATTGTTTTCAAGAGACATTCAGAAACACCAATCTTGACACCTATATTCCTATTTAATTTTGGTTAACTTCACTATTTTGTGTATCCTTAAGTCCTTTTTTTCGAACCTGAAGTTGCTAAATGCTACGTATTCTTCAAGATCCCCAGTATGTCAATGGAAAAGTTACTAAGAAAATTAAAAATTTATGAGGAAGCATGAGCATCTGTTTTATGATCTGAAATCTAAATGATTATTTTGCCTTTAGCCTTTTTTATAGAATGTTCTGACATTTTTTTTACCAGAATTGCTGTAACAGTAGGCATATTCTGTAGCAATGACCCTAATTTTCCTAAAAATGATTAAAAAATTTACCTCTCCATAAAGAACTTTACAACATACTATAAAAAAGATGAGGGAAGTTGGGATGGCTCAGCAGATTTGAGTGCTTGCTTTGCAGCTCTGGGGCCTGAGGATCGAATCCCGGGCCCAGCCCATGCGGACCCATATGCTGAACTGGGCTGTGCCCCCAGTTCAGTTCTTGCCGGGGCCTATGTGGGAGGCTCCTGGTCCAGTTCTGGCCCTGCTCAGCCCTGCACCCACCTGTGGAGTGAAACTAAATGGGGAACTAATGCTGTCAACTATGGACACTGCTCTGGGCCCTCCCACTTCTGTTTCTGTCAAAAAAAAAAAAATGGAACACCCTAATGGAAAACTAGAGGGAGTGCAAATGTGGGGTAGGAGGGGAAAAACTAACTACCCTCCTATACTTTCAAACTGAAAGTGGATGTTAAAATAAAGCTGTCCAGCTATTGCATGTAGAAAAATCCAAGATTATTAATAAAGGGCAAATAACCACATTCATTGGCCATTAAATACAGAAAAACTGGCTTATCCAGTGCATTCAGAAATGAGCAGCTAAAACAAAATTTACCAAGCTGGCAAAAATTAAAGTAACTTGGTGTGTGGGTACAGCAAAAGTTATGATTGATAACTTTTTGTAGTTTTTCTGGAAGGCAATTTGGAAATAGTTCAGTATTTCTATCTCTTGATATAATTTATCTTAAGGAAATGATCAGAAATGTACAAAAGTATTTAAGGAAATATACCATAGGATTGTTTGTTTATAGCACAGGATTCTTTAATAGTGCAAAACTTAAAATGACTTACAAATCCAGGAACAGGGATATGGTTGACTAAATGGATAGGTCCACACTATTCAGTAAGAAAAAAATTAAGAGGGGGAATACTAGATGGCTCAGTGGGTTGAGCACTCGTTTTGCAGCCCCAGGGTCTGAGGATCGAATTCTAGCCCTGGACCCTGTGGACCCATGTGCTGAACTGAGGTGTGCCTCCACTGCAGGAGGCCCCAGCCTGGTTCCCGCCCTGCACAGACCCGTCCACCCATGGAATGAAACTACTATGCCAAAAAATGGTGATGTACAACTATGGAGACTGCTCTGCACCCTACCCCTTCTCTGCCAAAGCAATGAATCTTAAAAAAAAAAAAAAATTAAGAATAGGGTTTGATGATTTAAGTGAAAAAATGCAGCCATATATGATCTTTGTGTAAAAAAAAAATGTGTACACATCCATAAGAGAAAAAAAGACTAAAGCAATGGTCCAGTGTTAACTGGTTATCTTTAAGGGTTAGTACTGTAAGAAATTTTCATATTTATAGATTTTATTTTTATATTAAACACACCAATTATAAGAGAATAAGAGTATTTTAAAATAGGGTTCCAGGTTACACAGGGTTCTGCCAGACTTGCTAAACCATCTTGAGTTCAGGGCTTTCTATCCAAGTAAAGCATTGGCCATAATAATAAAGACGACACTCATTCACTTCAGAGCAAAATCAATTTATTTGCATTTGGGACTCAGAATAACTCTGTCTCTACTATCTGACCTCCTTCTGCCACGACTCCTGGACCGAGAGCGGGAACAGCTGCGGCTGCGACTGTAGCTGCGGCTGCGGCTGCGACTGCGGCGGCTGTGACTGCGACTGCGACTGCGGCGGCTGCGGTGGCTCCTTCCCCAGCCCGGGCTTCTGCTGCGGTCCCTTTTTCTTCCTCTACTTCTGGAACTGTGTCTTTCTCCACTTTTTGACCTGTGTTTGTGAGATTTCTTCCCTCTGTGGCTACTTCTCCTTTTCTTCTCAGTTTCCCCATTCCTTTTGTAAGAGTGGGTGGGAGTAGGGCTTCTCCTCCTCCTCCTCGGCCTGCCATAGTATTCCTCATGGTAGCCCAGCCTGTCTCTCCTGTCGGAGTTCTTCCCAAAAGAGGAGCCTGTCCGGTCTGGAGACAGGTAGATGTCTCTGTTAGCTTCCCAGAACTCATTGTTGGGGTTTCTGAACACGTGAAGAAAGTTGCAATGTTTTCCTCTTGGGCACTGTTGCATTTCAAATAAACCTGCAATGGCATAGTGAGGAGATGGCGTTTACTGCTGGCACTTTATCCTTAGAAGGTATATTTCTGACCTTCAGGTATGATAGAACTATTCTCTACTGTGTATTATTTAAAAGGGGCTAACAAACTGATATCACAGTTTTGGTTTCCAGAATTTCAAATATATTTAAATGCTCTAACAAAAGGCACTGTGAAAAGTAACAAATGAGAAGTTTTAATTAATCCAAATATCCTGTTCCTCTACTACAACCTACAAATGGTGACATATAATTGTTTCTAGGTTTCACAGTCCCACACATTGACAATGGACATCCCCAATTAACAATGAAGAAGCAGCCCTTGAAGTCCCATGGCAGCATGCTTTCAGGGCATGCTGGTGGCAGGAGAGAACACTGGCCAGAAGAGAGCCTATTATAAGTGGAGTATCTGCATCTTCTTTACACTTTAAGAAAATGGTAAGCATTGACCTAAATGCATTTAAATTTACCAAGTGCTTTTAATATGGAACATTCTTGTCAGAGTGAAATCTATTTAAACAACTTTGAGATCCTTTTGGGGTTTTCAAAGTTTTTTTAAAGCAGTAACTTCACCAAATAGGTAAAACAGTTAAAAGTGGAATACCTCCATACTACACACTATATACAAAAAAGTCAAAATGGATCACAGTCCTAAATGTAAGACACAAAACTATAAAATTCTAAAACAAACATACAAGTAAAATCTTTGTGACACTGATTTCTCAATGGATTCTTACATATGACACCAAAAGCACAGGCAAAATAAATAAGATTTCATCAAAATTTCAAGCTTTCATGCTTTAAAGAACACTATCAAAATGAAGACAATCCCCACATAATGAGAAAATATTTGCAAATCCTATCTGATAAGGGACTTGTCCATAGAATATACCAAGAACTCTTACAACTCAGTAATTAAAGGACATAACTTAGTTAGAAATGGGCACAGTATCTAAACAGACATCTCTGAAGAAGATACATAAATGGCCAATGACAAGGACATGAAATCATGCTCAACACATCCTTACTAGGGAAATAACCACGCTGTTATTTAAAAAAACAAGTGAAATAGTTCTGGTGTTCCAAAGCAAGGAATTCTAAACTTTTTTTTTGTCCTCCTTCAATAAATGGTTTTTAAATGATAGCATCCATTATGACCAGGTTGCCAAAGATTCAGACTTTATGAAGCACACAGTTTTAATAAGAGGTTTTAAGCAGGCAAATATAAAGCAAAGAAAAGTAAAAGGTCAGAGAAAGGGGTCCGAAGACCTGGATAGCTCCATCTCTTTGCTGCCAGGTATCTCAACAATACTCTGGCTAAGCCTATCTGATAGAAATCAGAAAAGAAAGAGGCCATCAAAAGTTCTGGCTACTCAAGGGACTGACTCATTTACTGATGCTCGGTGGCCACTGTCAATGAGTCAGCCTGGCTGAATGTGCCCTCATCATATAGTGCAGCTAGAATCAATCTCTACAGCATAAAAGCATGCATTTCAAGTAAGGCAAGGAATGTTACAGGCAATGCTTTAGGTGGCAAAGATGACCAGAGAGTCATTACGAATAAAGATGAGGAATTAATATAGCTTTAGTGATGGGAGCCAATGACTAGGAATCACTTCTGAAACTGCAATGAGGAAAAAAGGGCTTCCCACAGACACAATTTCTCAGGCTTCCTGAAGTGTCAGACACAGAGCCCAGAAGTGAGGCTGAGAAGACTGGAATTCAAGCTCCAACTCTGTCACCGATATACTGTGACCTCTATCGTCTCAGGCATAAAGTGACCCACAAAGTCTGTTACAGATCTAAAATGTGATCTCCTTTATATAATGGTCTTAGCTCATCTACTGCATGAGGTTAAACCTATGCTTGACACATTAAAAACAATTTCTGCCCCCAAGAACATCCCTTTAAATAACAATAGAACTGGGGGGAAAATTATGTTGTATTTTACCACAAATTGCCATTTTCCACCGGGTCACTGGGCAGAATTCACACTGAAGCTGTCGTCCTGCATACCATCGTCCATTAAACAGAGAAAGGGCTGCTTGGCATTCTTCTTCCCTTTAAACCACAAATTAGAGGCTATACTTTACAGTAACATTCTAACATGTAGATTAATCCTGTTGTTAAATAACCCTTATTAGTTTATTGTAGGACCACCAAGCTCACCGCTTTTGTGCTACCTAGGGAGTACTCATGAGAGCCTTTGAGCTCCTGAACCTCACCATCTATTCAGGAACCCTTTTACCAACCCTCTCAGAGGTTCTGATGCATAGAAATGGGCTTGAGTCAAAGCTTCTTATACCAAAAGACTGGCCTGTTAAAAATGCACAAGTGTCTTCCACTGTCAAGAGCTGATCTTTCTTGGCTAGGACTGCTGTTCTTATTACAATGGCTAATTTAACCCATTAGCCGTGGCATGACCCAGGCAAACAGCAAAGTGAGCAGGAATAATACACTACTTGTACACTGAGATTACTTGGGGCTTCAATTTCTGGCTCTTTCGATTTATATTTTTCTATTCTCTATTCCAGTTATCCCTTTCAGTTTGTATTTTAATTATTCAAATTATATAAGAAAACAACTATATTGCAAAAGATTCAAAACTTTGTAAATATACAAAGAAAATATATAGTCTTTTCAAATCCCTTCTATTATTTCTGTATCAGCTCTTAATATTTACATTTTTTTAACCATGCATACGAAAGCTATATTTTCAGTGAAAAAATCCCAGACATCAACATAATCACACTACTACTGTGACAGAATGTAAAGACATTTTATGTTCAGAATACTTACGATTGATATTGAACATACACATTGCCCCTCAGATGAGGTTCCAAGTTGCAGCTGACCTAAGGGACAAGGAAGAAGTCTGTCATTAAAAGAAAAAAAAAATTTATTCCAGAGTATTTTTATTAGCACATCCCAAAAGAGGCAGGATCCATACTGATCGAAAGTTTATATCACTGTCCTTAGAGGACTAAAAGGCCTCAGAAGGCCGTATCAGCAGTGCCAGGGACCTTAGGGATCACTCAAGCCAGTAGTTCCCAAGGAACCATTATCAATTTTTCATGAATTTGATGTTTTGGAAATTTTCCGACTAAACATTTACTAAACAAACAGCTTTCCATTTATAACTGCCAATGTAATTAGCAGGAAATTTGGCTGATAGCATTCTAAACAAAAGAAAATAAACATACACCGTGGTTAGTGAGTAACCTGCGGCAGGTGAATAGTGTGATTTCCACTAACGAATCTGAAGTTTTGAAAGCGGCTCCACCACTAAGTTCATGGAGCAGTATAATGTAGGGACCCTACGAGGTGAAACTGCTGATGTTATCTAATATTCTTACTTTTGGGATGAAGAAGAGGCACAGAGGTAGTAACATGACATGTTCAAGAGTGTAGGCCTCATCAAACTGCACTAATGTGGCACTGTGTATGGCCAGGCACTTCTGCTTTAGTGTTTATTCGTTATGTTGAGAAGTGGTGCAGAGACAGGAAGGTATAGGCAACAGAGATAAAAAGGCAAAGGGGAAATAAAATTAAAGCCTATTTTTTAAAATCTTAAAATCAGTAGGAAAAAGTGCAGCCTTGAATTTCATGAGTGCTGCTGCTCAGCAGCTGCTCTATTCCATGGCTGTTCCAACTTTGTTTGGATCTGATCAAATCACATACAAAGTAGGACACTTCACTGTCATAAGATTCAACTACTGGGTCCCAAGAGCAATGACTATTACATCTGACTTTACTCTTGCCTTAAGGAATGTCAGAATAATTCTGTGTAATCTGAATGCCTCTTTTTCACCCCATATGCTGCATGACAAACCATGACCTTGGGAACACTATTTTCAGTACTAAAAGTATCCCACGAATAAAAACAATGTTTAGAAAAAAGTCATCAATATTTACATTCTAGGGTAGCTCCAGAAGAATATGCACCTGGGGTGGCAGTTACAAGCAGGCACCATCAACACACTGAAACAATAACACAACAACAGCCGTGTACTCGGCAGCACTAGGTGAGAACAACTACAGAGGGTGCCAATGTGTTCTCCATCATAAGCAGCCTCTAAATGAATGCTGGGGCTGGCCAACTGCAGGGACCTTATGCAGAGAATTCATCAGCTTGAAACGAGTTGGCTCCCAAAAGTACTGAAGAGATATAAGAGCCTTTCCCATCCAGAACCTGGTACCCAGGAACTTTCACGCTAGCACATGATTTCAGGTAGTACCTCTACAAGAGAAGCTAGTAACAGTCATGAGTGCCTGGATGCCTGACACTGGGCCAGGCACTGTACCATTGCACATATCCCGACCGAGGCAGAGAGCCTGCCCTCTAGCTCTCCCATCCCATTGGACATTTCGGTGAGAAGCGAACCAATCCTCTCCTTCATACACACTGTGTACGCCCACCTTGAACTGGATCACCTTCCCCACGTTCTTGAACTCTGGGAGCACATCCTCATAGAAGTCCAGGAACTGCTGGTAGGTCTCCTCTTCACTGTACTCCAGGCTGGCATCGGGGTCATAGTCATCCCTTCTACACTGTTCCATTCCAAACGTTGTAAACATGCTTCTAATAAGAAGGGTGGGACTTGATGTTGGGAAATTGTGTTTACGTGAACACCTGCATATGAAAGCAAAGCTTCAATTCAGCAGTCAGTCCAATAGTCAGAAATTACACACGAGCTTGCTTTAAACTTTCAGATAGAGATGCAAGTAACTTGGCTGTTTTGACTTAATTGTAAGATAATAAAACCCATTCAGACATCAAATCTCAACACATAAGAAAACTGTTCTAAGACTGACCAATATACTGACTCATTAAAATGTAAAGTTGGGATTTCCAAATTCATATGCCATTCAGCTGCCTTCTGATGAAGTTCAGGAAGCCTTACACATGTGAAAGCATAGGGAAAAAGAAGATCCACTGACATGACAGATAGTGGTGACAGGCACACAGATATCCTATTTGGGACTTAGGAGAAAGGTGAGAACAATACAATCCCAGTTCTACACTCTTCAACTAACCAGATGCTTAGAGAAGGGTATCTAAGAGTTTCCAGCTAATGGACTGTATCAATCTCATATATGTATAGCATTTCATGGTTTTCATGACACTTTTACTTTTCCTCTGATCTTTGCAACCTGTTAGGACAGTTGGTTGGTACTAGTATTTCCCTCACTTTACAAACAAGGAAGCTGAGGCCTAGAGAAGCACACGTAGCCAAGTCACATGGCTTGAAAGAGTATCCAAGAGATCTGAGTTAACCTACAGTCTACTACTGCCTGTTCATTATAGGATATGATAAATGTCATTGATTTTTACTTGATTGAGGAGGCTAACTCTTACAAAGAACAATTTTTTTTATAAACTGGACCAGGCTATACCTGAGAAATTTTTAAAAAATCTTTTATATGAGTTTATTTTATTTCTTTCTTTCTAAAATGAGGGCAGAAATGAAGTTCAAGATTCCAAATCATCAAAATTTTTTATTAGTTTACTAGTTAAAAAACTGATTAAGGTAAAATTTTTAGGAAAAATAAAAATGCACAGAACTTAAGAAGAAAAAAAGTTAAAGATCTAGGCAAGTATTGGAAAAAAACAATGGCCCTGAAATGACTAAATGTTTAATTCATACTCCCTTTCCATGTCTGTAATATATATCTGTGGACCTAGTAAGATAAGGCAGGGAGCTGGGA
>PVKE010046536.1:0-12226 GCA_004027555.1 Craseonycteris thonglongyai | reverse complement strand
AAATGAGGCTGGGGGACTGAGATGCTGGTGAGTTCTTGCGTGACAAGGCGAGAAGGACTGGGAGGTAGGAGCCATTTTGTCCCCTTCACTTTTTCATGTGCTTCTTTCTACTTGGGAACTATGGAGAATTCAGCATCAGGAGACCATTTTCTTGGCCTCATGACCTAATGCAGAGACAGGCATTAATAAAATAAATTCCCAGAGAAATGCAAAACAGCCACTGTCAGAAGACTTGAAAAGGCCCTGGGAATATGTTCCATTCTGTGGGTTTTGAGGCTGTGGCTAAGAGAGTGGGAGTAAATGGGGTGAAGAGAGGCTGAAAGAGAGGCCCGGAGAAAGAGCAGCATGTGCAAAGGCCCTGGGGTGGACTGGAGTGTGTGGAAGATGGTGAGGCAGGTGGCTAGGTGCCTGCTCCTGGGCTGGGCCTTGCCTTCCTGCTGTGTCCTCCAGGAGGGTTTCTCAAAGCCTCCTTCAGTGACTCAGGAGTGTTCACCTCATGTGCCTGATTCTCCTGAGAATTCCAGCCTCCTTCTCCGTCTGACTTCTGGCTGCTCCTCCAGGCTCAAACTCCACCCCTCTGGGCCATCATTGCACCAAGCCTTCAGGCTTTCCTGGCTTCCGCTGGGATGACGGGGTTGGAAGGCCCACAGAGAAGCTTCAATAGCCACGAATGCCCTCCGATGTCCACACCCTCACACCTTCTGTCTTCTTCCACACACCCAGATGTGGATGAATGTGCACAGGACCCACTGCTGTGTCGGGGAGGTACCTGCACCAACACAGATGGGAGCTACACTTGTCAGTGCCCCCCTGGACATGCCCCAACAGCCAAGGGCACTGCCTGTGAGGGTGAGCGTGCAGCCGGGTGTGCGAGCGGGGATGCCAGTGGGAGTGGTAAGAGTGAGAGAGTGTGAGAGTGTTTATCGCTCTGAATATATACTTATGTATGAACATGCATGTGTATCAGTATGTCTCTGTGAGTGTGCACATGTCAGTATGTTTCTGAGTGTGCCCATGTCAGTGTATCTCTGAGTATGCATGTGTTTCATTGTGTCTGAGTGTGTACATGTGTCAGTGTGTCTGAGTGTGCGCATGTGTCAGTTTATCTCTCTAGTGAGTGTGCATGTGTGTCAGTGTCACTGAGTGAGCACGTGTCAGTTTCTCTGTAGTGAGTGTACACATTGTCAATGTATGTGAGTGTGCGTGTGTTAGTGTGTCTTAAGTATGCATGTGTCTCTGTGACTGAGTGCACGCATGTCAGTGTATCTTTAAGTGTATATGTGTGTTCGTGTGTTTCTATGTGAGTGGGCACATGTATGTCAGTGTGTCTCTGAGTGAGTGAGCACATGTATGTCAGTGTATCTGTATGAGTGGTTGCATGCATAAGATAGTGGGAGTGTGTATTTTTGTGTGTCTGAATGTGAAAGTGGAAAGCAAGTGTGCAAGTATGAGTCATTTTGTGTATGTGTGAAGTGTGACTACATGAGTGTGAGATGGAGTGTGTATGTGTGTGATCATGCAAATGTGTGGATGTGTATCTGAATGTGTCTATACAAGTGACTGATTACATGTGAGTATTTTAGTGTATAAATTTGTCTACACAAGGTGACTATTCTTGTGTGAGTGGGTTCAAGGGTGTGTGTGTATCTGTGAGTGTGCAAGACAGTGTGAATGTGTATCTGGGTGTGGGTGTGTCTATCAAGGGTGAGTGTTTGCATGTAAGTGCATGCAAGGGTTTTGAGTCTACATGTTGCATGAGTGTGTATATCTGGGTGTGTTTTTATACAAGGGCAAGTATGTTTGCCTAAGATTAGGTGTGAGGAGTGTTTATGAGTCTGTGTGAGTACGCATATGGCTGTGAGTATGTATCTGGTTATGAATGTATGTGTCTACTGAGGGTGATTGTGTTTGCATGTGAGTGGATGGGTTTGTGTGAGCCTCTGTGAACATGCACATGGGTGTGTATGTCCTGGTGTGGATGTGTGTCTACCTAGGATGAGTGTGTGAATGTGCAAGGGTGTGTTTGTACGTCTTGTGAATGTGCAAGAGATTGCCCATGTGTATCTGGGTGAGGGTATGTTTGTGTGTGGACTTGCACCTACATGGGTGTGTGGATGCCTTGGCATGAGCGCATCATTGTGCATGTGTGTCGGGGTGTCTCAGGGTTGTTCAGAGGCAGAGGGGCATAGGCCTGCCCTTTGCTCTTTGTTCGGGTCCCCTCACCCCTCTATACAGCCATGTGCTTTCCCTACAGATATCGATGAGTGCTCCCTGAGTGACAGTCTGTGTCCCCACGGCCAGTGCGTCAACATCATTGGCACCTTCCAGTGCTCCTGCCACACCGGCTTCCAGAGCACACCTGACCACCAGGGCTGCGTGGGTGAGACTGTGCCCACCTGCCACACGTGGGAGTCACCCCACCAGCCCCTGGCTCCAACCTCAACTTCCTGACCTGAGTTCCAGCCCCCATACCAACCCCATGCTCGACCCTGTTCCCCAGCCCTGTCCCTGCCCCTCTGCCCTGCCCCTGCAGACACCAACGAGTGCCTGGCTGGGAACGGTGGGTGTGAGATGCACTGTGTCAACACCGAGGGCAGCTACTGGTGCACCTGTGGACACGGCTACTCGCTGATGCCTGATGGGAGGTCATGTGCAGGTGGGTGACCATAGCCCCCTCCCACTGCCTGGGACAGGGGAGCTACCCTGACCCAGCCCAGGCCAAGCCAGCCAGACATGGGACAGGCCACTGATGCTGGGGGAAGGTTGCTGGGCTCCCCCATTCCTATTCACCTGCAGCTCAGTCCCTATCCTGCTCCCCCAGACGTGGATGAGTGTGAAGAGAACCTAGACATCTGTGATGGCGGCCAGTGCACCAATGTGCCAGGGGGTCACCGTTGTTTGTGCTATGATGGCTTCATGGCCACGCTGGACATGAGGACATGTGTTGGTGAGGAGCTGGGACCACAAGGTGGAGGAGGCAGGGACTGAACTCAGATAACAGGCCTTCCATAAGGTGGGCGAGACAGACCAGGTCCCATCCCTGTCACACGCAGGTGAAGGAGAGCAGGCTTTGCAGCAGTGCTAGGCAGTCTGCTCATGGCCACCCGACCTTGAGCCCGCACCAATGGGGTGTCACTCATAGCAGCTGAGCCCCCCTGAACCTTGTTCCTTTGAAGTACGTTTGTTGAACACTGTGTACCAATGCATATCAGGCTCACACGCTGTCCTGGGGGCTGTACGTTACAATCGCCACTGACCAAGCGGTTTCATGCAAAGGATGGTAAGCAAGATGGAAAGACACTCAGAACGGTGTTCTCTGAGCCCTGAGTGGGGACCCTGGGCTGTTTGTGCCCCAGTCACCATCCTCTCCTGGCTGCAGGTCATCACGAGGCCTGGGGAGCAATGTGTACTGGGTGCTCCATCAGGACAGAGCTGGGGTGGAATGGGGCATTTCCAGGAAGTAAAAATGTAATTTCCCCCCACGAAGATGTGCTCAGCCCAGTGCAGCTTAAGGAGTTCCAGATCCCAGGAGTCTTTAGTTTTAAGAAGCACTTAAGAAAAGGGCCTTGAGACCAAAGAAATTTAGGGACTCCTGCCTCTTTCATATCTTTCTTGCTTATCCACACTGGCATAAAGGCTCTGAAAGACCTACAGGCAGGCCCTTGTTTAACTTGGGTTCTCTAAAGGTATTTGAAATCCCCTTGGGAATGCGTGCCCAAGGTGTCCCATGGCCTGTGCGCTACAAAACGCTGACGTGACACAGCTGCCTGATGGTGGAGCCAGGGGAGCTCCCCACCCCTGGAGACAGGCAAAGAGAACCTCAACACGGGACCCGCCTGGCAGGGCGCTCAGCAGTGTGGGTGCATCCCCTCCACACTCACCTGCCGCCTCCTGTCATACTGCAGATGTGAACGAGTGTGACCTGAACCCCCACATCTGCCTCCATGGCAACTGTGAGAACACAAAGGGGTCCTTTGTCTGCCACTGCCAGCTGGGCTACGTCGTCAGGAAGGGCGCCACGGGCTGCTCCGGTGAGCTGGCGCTCGGCAGAGCGGGCGGAGGGCCCTGAGGGGCCCGCTCGGGTGGCAGGGCCTTGTCCCTCAAGGCAGAGCACACCAGACCTCATCGTGCAGGCTTCCGATGGGGAGGGGGCTCATGTTTAAGCAGCAGCAGGACCCAGTTGAGGGCCCCCGGGGCTCCCCTTAATGAACAGCTCAGCGGGAAAGACCTGGAGTGTCCACAGCAGCCTTCCCAAAGCATGCACGCCCGATGATGTTCAGTAGTAGAGGGACCGACACGTCAGCATTTCGGTATTTACTGTTTTAGCTTCCTAGGCGGCCATAACCGATGATGGCAAACCTGGTGGCTCAGTACCCCCGAATCTCTTCTCAGCATCACCGAAATTTATTCTCTCTCCAGAACAATAGTTCTGGAAGTCAGAAGTCCGAAGTCAAGGCATCAGCAGGGTTATTCCTGATTAGAGGTTCAGACAGAGAATCTTTGCCATGCCTCTCCAGGCTTCTGGTGGGGTCATGGGTCCTTGGTGTCCCTTGGTTTGTAAATGCAAAACTCTTAATTTCTATGCCCATCGTCACATGACATTCTTCTTTCTCTATGTCTCCAAATTTCCCTCTTATTTTTTCAGAGATTTATTTTATTGTTTGAGAGAAGGTGAGAGAGGGGTTGGGGGAGAACCCAGAGCCATCTCCATAGTTGTACATCATTAGTTGTGACATGATTCCATTCTACACAGGTGGATGTGGGGATGCATGGGGCAGGAACTGAACTGGGGGCCTCCCACATGGGAGGTGAGAACCTTTACTACTACCTTGGCGTTACCAGTTGCACCACAGTTCAGCATATGGGCTTGCACCAGCCAGGGCTGGAATCAAACCCCAGATCTCGCAGTTGTGAGGCAAGCACTCAATCACTTAGCTATCTTGGCATTCCTTCAAATTTCCCTCTTTATTTATTTGTTTGTTTGTTTGTTTGTTTGTTTTTTGACAGAGAGAGAACTGAGCTGGGGGCACTCCCCAGTTAAGCACATGGGTCCACACGGGCCGGGGCCGGGAATCGATCCTCGGTCCCTGGCTCTGCAAAGTGAGCAATTAACCCACTGAGCTATCCCGGCTTCCCCCAAATTTCCCTCTTTTTAAAGGACACTAGTCATTGGATTAGGGCCCACAGTCATCCAGGATGGCCTCCTCTTAATTTGGGTACATCTACAAAGACCTAATTTTCAAATAAGGTCCCATTCCCAGGTTCTGGAAGATAGGACTTGAACATATCTTTTGGGGGGACACAAATCTGCCTTTAACAATTATGCAGTTAATTATTTGAACGTGTACCAGACTCAAATGTTACGTAACAGCATCAGATCCATGACTTATTATCAACCATTGGTGTTGACATAATATTTTCTTTTAAAAACATGAGGCAAGTAAGCTGGGATGGCTCAGCGGGTTAAGCACTCACTTGCAGGCCTGGGAACGGAGATCGAGTCCCAGCCCCAGCCCATGTGGACCCATATTCTGAGCTGGAGTGTGCTTCCCATGCAGGAGACCCCCAGCTCAGTTCTCGCCCACCCCAATCCCCTGGTTTGGCCTCTGGCTCTAGGGAGCATACCTCCCATGTGGGAGGCCCCCCAGCCCAGTTCCCACCCTGTGTGGCCCCTGCCCACCTATGTGGAATGAAACCATGTGATGTACAACTATGGAGACTGCTCTGGGCCCTCCCCTTCTCTCTGTCTCTGTCAAAAACAAAATAAATCTTAAAAGAAAAAGTGAGGCAGTGTAAAGGAATGTTAAGTAGTGGCTTTCTTTGGTGTATGAATCTTGTAGTTTATAAGGGTGATTGATGCAAAATTGGCTGGGAGTTGAAAATGCTGGTGTAGAAGGATGGCCTGCTTTAGAGAGGGAACATGCACATCAGGATTTTTCAGTTACAGCTGACGTACAATATAACAGCTTCAGGGGTAGGACAGTTACTTTTAATGTCTACCTTAAATCGTGCTGCTGTTTCCAGACCATTTCTGAGGGCTCTGGGAGTCATGCCTGCTGGGTTTGGGGGTTCTCCTCTTGGGCTGTGGGTGAAGGTGGAAGCTCCGCAGTGGTGGGGACAGAGCAGGCTCAGCCGCCCCCTACGGAGGCCCTTAGTCTTTCCCCCACTGCACACTGAGTCTCCCCACCCTGCACCCGAAGCCCTCTTTCTATGATGTCCAGGCCTTGTGGGGGTGGGGGCTGTGTCCCCCTCCTCTCTCCTGGTCCTGCCCTTCCTGTGACTGGGTCTCTTTCCTCTCAGATGTGGATGAATGTGAGCTTGGGGGACACAGCTGTGATGGCCATGCCACCTGCCTCAACATCCCCGGGAGTTTCAGCTGCAGGTGCCAGCCAGGCTGGGTGGGGGATGGCTTCAAATGCCACGGTAAGTACCTGAGGGCAGAACGTCTGGGCAGAGCAGCTGAGGTGGATGGGAGGTAGGGTGGGGGTGGGACAGGGCTCAGGGGTGCCCTTGGGGGCTGGTCATGGCCAAGATTGGAGGTTCTGTCTCCCACATGTCCTCAATGCACACACCCTGGGGGCTCTGGACCCTGTCTCCTGCAGACCTAGACGAATGCACCTTCCAGGAGCACAGGTGCAGCCCGAGCGCCAACTGCCTCAATGCCCCCGGCTCCTACCGCTGTGCCTGCCGCCCGGGCTTTTCTGGGGACGGCTTCTTCTGTGAAGGTGAGATCGGGGTGGGGTGGGAGAGCAGGAGGGGCTCGAAAGGGACAGCACAGGCACTGGGCTCCCAGGTGCCACCGCGGTCAGCTGGTTTCCTGACCCGCATTGATCCACTCATGGCTCCGTGGGTGCTGGAGAGGATGCGCCGCCAGCCAGCGGGGCTGCAGGCCAGGCCTGGTCACAGGTGGCAGTTCTCTTCCTCAATCGCTGAGTGCATGGAACCTTCTGGATGCAGGGAGCAGAAGCACCTGCTTACTCCTAAGGGACCCTCCACCATGGATCCCGCGAGTCTAGATCCCCTGCCTGCCCCTTGGCTGAAGTGACCAGTCCCCTGTCTGCTAGCTCCCTGACCCTGACTTGGTCACCTGCCCACCTAGTCAGAGTCCAAGTTCCCAGTGTTACTAGAACCTCAGGTTGCAGGGGAGGGTTCATGTGACCAAGACCATCTGCCTGTCCTGTGTGGGTCTTGGTCAGCTGACCCCCAGCCCTCTACCTCTCGGGGCCCCTCAGACAGGGATGAATGTGCGGAGGACGTGGACCTCTGTGAGAATGGGCAGTGCCTCAATGCCCCCGGCGAGTACCGCTGTGAATGCGAGATGGGCTTCTACCCCACAGAGGACCATCACGCCTGCCAGGGTGAGGCCTGGGGTGACCAGAGTGAGGAACAAAGTGGGCGGGTCCCCATAGGCGAGGCAGCCTGACCGGGGGTCCCCACAGATGTGGATGAGTGCATTCTGGGGAACCTCTGTGTATTCGGGAGCTGTGAGAACCTTCCTGGAATGTTCCGCTGTGTCTGTGAAGAGGGCTATGAGCTGGACCATGGTGGCGGCAATTGCACGGGTATGGAGCTGGGGTGGGGGTGGGGGTGGGGAGGGGGCACAGCTCACTTCCCTACTGCCCTCAGCTCCCTTCTCGAATATCCTCTCCTGGGGTAGTCCTTGTCCAATTGATTGATAGATCCCTGTTCCCATTGGCTCTCATTGTGATCTGTCATCCCTTGAATAAATGCAGTGAGTGAATGAATGAACAGAGGCATGTTCCCTCCAACACAGCCATCCAAATGGTCTCCTACCTGTGTGTTTGAAATGGGAGTCAGCAGCATTTTTCAGTAAAGGGTCAGATAGTAAAATATTCTTGGCTCTGGGCCATTAGGTCTTTGTCACAGCTATTCCACTCTGCTGTTGTAGCTCAAAAACAAACACAGGCACTATGAAATCGAATGGGCATAGCTGTGTACCAATAAAACTTTACACAGACAAGCAGGGACTGGATTTGGCCCACAGCAGGTAGGTAGTCTCCTGGTGCCTGGTTTGACATGTTCTAAATGTTGGTTACCAGGCAGGGGAGACGCTGGCAGCTGTTCCCTTGGCTTTCTTGCCAGGGGAGGACATGGCTCTTAGCCTGGCCCCCAACATCCAGTGATTCCTTTTTCCCAGGAGGAAGGTGGGAGGGGCATGGGCTGAGGGAGGGCTCCCTGCTAATGGTGCCCCCACCCCACAGATGTCAATGAGTGTGCAGACCCAGTGAACTGCATCAATGGCCTGTGTGTCAACACCCCTGGCAGCTACCTTTGCAACTGCCCCCAGGATTTTGAACTGAACCCCAGCGGTGTGGGCTGTGTGGGTGAGTATGCACTCAGCTGGGGTGCTGGGACCCATGAGCTGGGTGGGACCATATCCTGGTTACCCTGGCCTGTCAACCTGTTTAAATCCACCTGCTCCCCACAAACAGGACCTTTGCTGGCTTCCAGCCAGTGATTATCCCTGTTGCATGTTGAGATACACCTTCTCCTGTAGACACACACACAACCATTCCTAACCCTGCCCAGAATCACTATTTTTGTTGACTATATATTCACACCCTTTCACTCCTGAGCACACACATCTCTTTCCCAAGCCCAGAATAGTGTCAACCTGTTCAGACATACCCCTCCACCACACACAGACACATACACACACACATCTTTGCCTGACCCCTGCGTGATTTTCCCTGTTCAGAAACACCCATCGCACATGCACGCACACAGAGGCACACATGCACACACAGTTGCACAGTGACATGGTTATCTAAACACACACAAACAGAGTTTAACACAGTTACTCAACCACACACAGACATGCAGTTACACATGAACACACAGTTACACACTCACAGACACATATACACACATGCACTCAGCCACACACACAGAGGTGCAAACACACGTGCACCATTTCTCTTCTGCTTGCTAACCAGCCCTTCTGCCTGTTTAGACACCCGGGTTGGAAACTGTTTCCTGGACACACACGACCGAGGGGACGGTGGCATTTCCTGCAGTGCTGAGATCGGGGTTGGCGTCACCCGAGCATCTTGCTGCTGCTCGCTGGGCCGGGCCTGGGGCAACCCCTGCGAGCTATGTCTGATGGCCAATACCAGTGAGTCTCAGGGGGTGGGGAACAGGCAACAACTGTGGGCTGAGCCAGAGATACCACGCCCTGGTCTGAGCCTCTCTCGGGCTTAGGCGTCATCTCTGCTAAGGGAGGGACCCTGCGAATCAGAAAGGGAGGGGGGTTGCTGTGGGTCACACAGTGTGTTCTTGCAAGTTCACTGTCTGGGCCTCTCTTCAAGGTGTCCTTTTGCCATCCCTTCCTGCAAATTCTTCTCTGTGTGTGTATATTTACTGAGTCAGTCAACAAATATTGAGGGTTCCTCTGTGCCCTTTGCTAAGGTCTGGGGACCCAGAAAAGGACAAGCCACAGCAGCTGCACACTGCCTCTCACCCATAAACCAACGGCCTCAGGATTGAGAATTGAGCTACTGTAAGGGTCTATTTGAGGCACAGCGATGGCTCAGGAGAAAGCCTGGAGAGGAAGGGGATAAGTGAACAAAGCCATCCCAAGGCAGAAGGCTTGAATGAGGTTTTGAGGGTGGAGTAGTTTTCTAGGCAGAATACAGAGAAGGGTATGTGATTCAGGGCCACAGGACATGCAAAGGACTCAGGTGTGAAATAGGAAGGCACCTGTTCACCTATTCAGGGGCCTGTGTTCAGCTACTCAGGTGTGTGTGTGTGTGCCCTGCCTTCACAAGAGCCTGTTTCTGTTGCAGCTGAATACAGAACCTTGTGCCCAGGTGGTGAGGGTTTCCGCCCCAACCCCATCACTGTCATTCTGGAAGGTGAGTTCCTGGCAGACCATCCATCACACACCCCCTAACTGACTTTCTCTCTTTGCTCCCTCACCGAAGTGCAGAGTTGGAAAGTTGGGCGGGGGTGGGGTGTACAGATCCTCCTGCCTAGGGGCCAGGCAGTGACCAAACTGCTTTCAGTTTGTGGTGAATTTTTTTGTCTTCTTTTAGTCAACTCTGCTTTCACCTATTGGTTTACTCATCATCCATCCATCCATCTATCCATCCTCCATTCATACATCCATTCCCCATGCATCCATCATCCTTCCCTCTTTCCTTCTATCTATCCATACATACATATACACACATTCATTTGTACATTTATTCATCTACTCATCTACCATTCCTCCATCTATGTACTTACCTATCCAACCAACCATCCATCTATCCATCCATTCATCCATCTATCCATCTATCCATCCATCCATCCATCCATTTATTCATCCACCCACTCATCTATCCTCTTGTTCATTCACATTCCTGCTTATTCACTCACTTCCAACTTTTCTTCTCTATCCACGCAGTCACCCAACCATTCATGCATCCATACAAACATCCTTCTATCTGGTGATGAGATTGGAGATTTCCATTGAGAGGGAAGTATGCGCTGGATGGGTGGGAAGAAGGATTATCAGATGAAGGAAAAGGGGATGAATTTAGGGTGACATGAACTTGAGAGAATCTGGGTGTTGTCTCCAAGATAGGCCCTGGCCTGAACCCTCCAACTATCCAACGGTTTCCAAGTGCTCCTGAAGAAGCAGGCCTTGCTCCTCCAGGGCCCTGGAGAGCCCAGGACTGGGCATGGGCACCCCCTAAGTCCTCTACTTGGGTTTAGCTTCCAAGCATGGTCTTCTCACTTCCTGACAGACATTGATGAGTGCCAGGAGCTGCCAGGGCTGTGCCAGGGGGGCGACTGTGTCAACACCTTCGGCAGCTTTCAGTGCAAGTGCCCACCTGGCTACCACCTCCATGAGGACACCCGCGTCTGTGAGGGTGAGCCTGGACCCTGCCCTCCCACCCTGCCTTCCCACCTAGCCCCACCTCCTGCTCCCCAGGTCCTGGAGCCTGAAATGCCCCTAAGAGCCCGCTCGCCTGCCTTGCGGCCCAGGGCCCATTGGAAGGGTGGGGAAGGCTTCAGCGGCACCCCCTCACCCCCTCGTCTACACACTGCTGCCTCCTCCTCCCGCTCGCCTGCCCATTGCCCTTCCCACTCAGCAGTGACCTGGCTTTACCATAGTGGTCGCGCCCTTCCTCCTTTGGGTAAAAGCTGACCAAGGCCCAGAGCTAAACGTGGGAAGGAAAAGACACCGAAGAGGGGGCCCCACAGTTCCTTCAAGCGTCGTGTCACCTGTCTTATATTGTTCCCATCTGAGCATCATAGTAATGACCAACAGTTAACGGTGGTGTCTGTGACGGTCACCACGGTCGTGAGCACCACATTGTCATTCATTTATTCATTACAACAGCCACCCCCCCAGGGAGATATTCTTGTTACGATCCCATTTTTCAGGTATAACAACCAAGAGGCTAATTGATTTGTTGAGAGGCATCAGCTAATAAGTGCTAGAAACTGGCTTTGAGCTCAGCCATTCTGATCCTTGAACCTGAACTCTTTAATGCAACATACCAAATTCATTCATTCATTCATCCACCCATCCATCAATTCATTCTTTTTCTTCCAACAGTATTAGCCGAGCACCTACACCCAAACAGACTCCACGTCAGCTCACAAGAACAGCATGTTTTTTGCTCTGAACAACATTGTTTAGAAACTCAAAGAAATGTTGATGGAAGGGAGATATTTAAGATAAAAAGACCAATTTCCTCGGTATGTGGAGGTAGGAGCTGTCAATGCAGAACTTGAACCCAAAATGCTTGAGAAATACCTCATCCCTCTCAACCTCCCCCATCGCCTCGAATATCAACAAGAGGAGAAACTTGGGGAAGCTGGGATGGCTCAGCGGGTTGAATGCTCAAATTACAGCCCTGGGGTCTGAGGATCAAGTCCCGGTCCCGGCATGGCCCCGGTCCTGGCCCATGCAGACCCATATGCTAAATTGACAAGCTTCCCATGTGGGAGGCCCCCGGTTTAGCTACTGCCTAGGGCATGCCTCCCATTTGGGAGGCCCCCTACCTGGGTCCCTCCCTGTGCAACCCTGCACCCACGTGTGGAATGAAACTATGTGGAAAATTAATGATGTGCAACTATGGAAACGGCTCTGGGCCCTCCCTATTCTCTCCGTCTCTCTCTCTATGTCAAAAACAAAAATAAATCTCAAAAAAAAAAAGGGAAAGCCGGGACGGCTCAGCGGGTTGAGCGCTCGCTTTGAGGCCCCGAGGAC
>PVKE010046535.1:0-12229 GCA_004027555.1 Craseonycteris thonglongyai | reverse complement strand
GCATTAGTTAACTAATTCAACAAATATATATTGAACACTTCTTAGTTTCTTGGGAATATTTTATGCCCTTGGGAAATATTAATATTGAACATGTTTTCTGCTCATAAAGATCTTAGTGAGGGGAGAAAGAAAAAAACATACAGCAAAAGTTCTGGTGGAGATAGCATTATGAAGAAAAATAAAGGTAAAAGTTTAGAGAATGATTGTGAAAGCAAAAGTAGGAGTAGAATTTATTTTAAATAAGGTGGTCAGGAAAGGCTTCTCCTAAAATATGAAGCTGTTAGTGGAGAACAGGTTCTTGACATCTTCATGGGAAAGAATTCAAGTTCACACAGAATAAAACTACGTAAACAAAGCCAAACAAGCAGTGGATTTATTAAAGGAAAGGAAAAGTATACTCCCAAAATAGTGGAGTGGGCAGGCCAGGAGGAGGTCAACTGTGCTAAATAACAAATAAGTTTAGAATTTTATTTGAATGATGGTGAAAATATTCAAGTTTTAGCAGTGGCATATAAATTTTAGGTGTTCCTAGACAGGTCCTCACTGACTACTTCTTCCCTGAAGAGGTGGGATAACTTGTTCTTGCTTCGCCCTTGTTGGAACTATCTTGTTGACATAGGCGGAGGTCATTTTCTGTCTGCAATGCCCATAGTATTATAATCCATTACAATTAGCTATAGTTGCATTTTATTGTAAGAATGTTATCTCCTCTTTCTTTGGCCTCCCATACTTCTTCCTTCTTTTCCTTGCTCTTATCTCCTCATTGCCCTATTCTTTCTGTGTACCACAAGAACCCCACATCTCCATCTGCATAAAAAACATTCTAGGCTGAGGGACCAAGGCTCTAAGATATAAATGCTCATGGAAAGAAATAAGGCTAAAGTGGCTACAATAGATTGAATGAGATGAAATGCAGAATGGTAGAAGTAGGGGAGGACCATATACTTTGTAGTCTTTGATGAAGAGTTCAGATTTCATTATAAATGTGACCAGAAATTATTGAATAGTTTTGAGACAGAATGTGACATGGTCTTATCTATATTCCAAAAGATTTTTTTGCTTTATGAACTGTAGTAGGACAAGAGTTAATTAGAAGACAATTACTATTGTCAAGAAGAGAAATATTGATATCTCAATTAGAGTGTGATAGATGACCAGTATTGTAATATACTTACAAAAGTGATAGCTGTTTAGAATCCTTGATTCTGTTCTTTACTTACAGATCTTAATTGCTTTGGGCAATTTGTAAAGATATTTGGAGGTAAACTTTCTAGTTGCCCTTACTAACATCAAGGGCATTAACCTCTGTCTAAAAATGCTTTCACAATTTTTCCAGTAGCAGGTGATGTACATTTAGACTTGGTCTTCTTGATTATCTCTTCAATATCAAACTTGTAGCCTCTTTGATTCCAAATCACAACTTCCCAATACTTTTCAACTGTAAGAGAGTCTCCTTTTAGTCTCTCCTTACTTTGGGTTTCAGAGGACGTTGTGACTTCCCAATGACCCCATAGAAGTGGTGAAGTAAATCACAGTAAAGATTGGTCTGTGTAAATGAGGTAGAATAGTGACCAAATGTAATAAGATAAAGCTTAGTTGCTGTATTCATTTGATTCTATTGAAAAATAACCAAATGTAAATTTAAAGACTAAAAAATATAACGACTGAAATAAAAAAAAAAGAAATAGTGCATAGGTTTAATAGTATATTTAAACTTATTGAAGAGAAAATAAGTGAACTGGAGTATGACCAAAAATCCTATCTCTGAGCTTACATTTTCTTGTAAGAAAACAGATTTTCTATAATAATTTTTTATGATTAGAAAAATATTTAATTTTGAATCCTCATAAAACAAATTTTTCTCAATTTTTCTTAAAGAAACCAATTTCCTAATTCTTTGAGAATTATTTGAGTGAAGGAAGTAATCTCATTCAATTTTTTATACAGATAGTTTTGTTCATCTATACAATTTTAATAATTTTATTATTTCCAAATTAATGACATGAACTATTGTTTCACAAATGACTCTGATACCTAGTTTTTCTCACCATCATCAATACCGTTTTAGGTTCTATCACTTACCCAATCACTGTTTACAAAATCTTCTTTTTCTTCCTTTTAGTCTTCCTTTAATCCAAACCATTCTTCATATAGCTGCCAAAATGATCTTGCTAAACTGAAGGTCTGATATCTCTTTACTTAAAACACTTTGCTGGATTTTCTTCAATTTCTGAATATCTCCTTCATTATATCTTTTCCTCTCCTTCCTTTCTCACTGTTATTACCATAATAAGCCCTCATATTCTTTGGCCCCATCCATGCTCTCCTAGCAACCCCTGATTTGATGAAAACATATTAATTTATTGGTCTAATACCATTGAACAGAAAGCTTAGAGTCATATTTGAGGGATCAGCAAGCATTCAGAAATTGTTGGGGTATAATAGGCAGGACTGAAACCCCCAGTACTACAGTTCTAAGTCCAGGGAGAAACTACTGAGCATAAGAGTACTAACCATGTGACCCCCGAAAAGAGAAAAAGGTAGTGAAAAAAGAAGACAAATTCTTGATGAAATAACTACAATTTGAGTTCAAGTCTTATTAAATCTGTATGTGGGACTTGAAGAAGCATAAAGATCTAAATTGCACTTATCATTATAGCTCACTAAATGTTTCATAGTTTTAGTCTTAATAAATGTTAATAAGACAACTAATTTTGACTTTAAAGTATTTCCTGCTTTATTTCTGATAATCAGAAACAACTATCACCAACCTTTAGCTTTCCAACCAACAACTATAAGTCAACAATTTGTTCACTAGATAATTCAACTATACTTATGTAGAATATCATTATGTCATGTAATTTTTCAAAATTGTGTATTTCTGTTGTTCTAAAAAGGTGCCCAATGCTCTTATTGAAAGAGCAATAGCAGTAAATACATTTCACATACTTTGGTAACAGATGTTATCTCACACTGTGCAAATTCCTGGAAACATTCAAAGTAAACATAGTATCCAGGAAGGTAAAATATTTCAGCCAAATTTCTCATCCAAGAGCCAGCTGTTTATGCAATTAGAAAAATGATGCCATTTAGAGTCTTTTCTTTCAGATACAGAATTATGCAACATGCTTTATAAAGCTACACATATTAGCTTTTCTTTCAAAGCAGCAAACAGATTGCACAGAAATTTACTCAGCATTTTGTGTTTTATCTTTGCTTTTTTTTTTGATAAAAAATAACAACCATTATTTGAATTACAATAGAGTAAACCTTGATAGGTCTTTTAGAATTTGGAAAAGTATAAAGCTACCTCTGTGATGGCAAGAAAGAGGCAATTTAAGAAAAATTCTTCAATTCAATTGCTTGGATTATTTCTGAACATTTTCTTCTAAAAGTGGTTCCTTCCGTTCTTATCTTTCAGTGTAGATCATTGTTCCCTAGTGTGGGGACAAGAATGGAACATAAGATTTAATTCCATGTCATTTTGCCCTGAAATATAGGTTTTGTTACTCTAAAGAATTAGAGTTTTAATTTTTTACGTAACGCAAAAGGAACAGAAATAAAATTATACAGGATTAAGTAGTAGCAATCTTAGATTTTATCAACTGATGTTAATATTGGTTTCTTGCCTCAGCAGAGCATTTTAAAATGTAATATAACTATTATAAACGTCTTTTAAAATACGTCACTTGTGCCACATGACTTAGGAAAAAATGACTTTCAGAATATATGCTAAAGGTAAATGTTAGGTTTGCCTGCATAGGAAGTAAGTAAATAATCATGAGAAGGGATACTGGCAGACAAAGTATGTAAATTGGTCAACACTTTTTCATGAATATTAAGGCCATTTTCTCAATAAAAGTGTAATTATGTTAAAGTTAATTTTGATTGACTAAGCAGGTATTTTTTTTGAAAAAGCAAATTTTAATTATGATAAACTTGATATTTGTATAAGAATACTTTCCCTAAGACTAGAAACGAGTTTAGCCTGACTCTAGCTCACACCAAAAGTCTCTAAGGAGATAAACAAAACATGTAGGAAGTGCTTGCTTTCATTGTTAGATTGACATATAACTGTCTATTCAACTGTGATGTATCTTTAGTCATAGCACAGAAAAGTCTTTGGGAGATATACATGCCTACCCACTCTTGTTCAGGATTCATTATGTTTTATTAGAGCTTCATGTGCAAAACAACTTGCTGCATGTAGTTCTTCTTTTACATCACATGAAAAGAATATTTGACATCTTTATCTACAAAACTATCATTTAGTGTGGTTTATAAGGCTCCAGTCAATTTCCTAATCATTCTGAGATGCCACGGAAAATCAGCAACAAGATTTGTCTCTTTCTAGAAAGTAGCTTGTTTACTCTGCTGTTCATATCAGCTTAAATAATCAGTATAAATAACTTCTGGTGGGACCGGATAGCAGCAGTTTGAATATGAATTTCTTCTTTCACATTTGAAGCATAACTATCTTGTCCCTAATACCAGTAATCCTATGACATGGTAGAAGAAGACATGTTGCTGAGAGAAAAAAGTCACCTGGCTAATAAGGATATGGGTCTGTTTATTTTCACTAGGTTTATTTTAGAAATTATTTATTTTCATCTCAAATTATGAGGCAGTGTGATTATTTTCCTCAATATTCTGGGGAAAGGAAACTAGGAAGATAATCAGTAGAAAAGCTATTCTCCGCATTTGCCATCCACCCAGGAATGACGTAAAAACTTTTTTTAAAATGATGTTTTTACTCTTTTGGAAAAGTTGTTTAAGTGGAGCTCTCTCTATTTTTATACTCGATCTCACAGCTCTTGAGGTTCTAGATGGATTACTTAGTCTAGTTGTACTCCGTAAATGGGGTGCAAGGTACATGGTATAAGGAATGCATTTTCTTTCTCTAAGGAAAAAAATATCAGAGTTCAAGCTAGTGAGTGTTAACATCCATATAATTACATTAAATTTTTGATGTCAATATAAGCTTTTTAATCATTGAAGCATTATTTATATGCAATAAAACTCATCAGCTTTAAGGATTACAATTTTATGAGGTTTGACAAATATATAGTTATATTAACTACCATCACAATCATGATAAAAATAAATATTTCTATCATTCAAATATTTCCCTCAAGTACCTTTGCCTTCAATTCCCTTACTCCAACCATCGATTCCTTGTAGATACTGAATTTTGTTGTTGTTGACTGTAATAGGTTTGACTTTTCTAAAATTTATAAAGTGGACTCATAGAGCACATAATTCCTTATGTATGGCTGTGTGTGTGAGTGTGTATATGTGTTATCATTATCAGGTTTTGGTATCAGGGCAATGTTGGCCTCGTAAAATGAGTTAAAAATTATTGCCTCTTCTTCAACATTTTGGAAGAGTTTGAGAAGGACAGGTATTAAATTATCGTTGAATATTTGGTAGAGTTCACTAGTGAAGCCATTCTGATCCTGGACTTTTGCTTTGAGAGAGATTTTGGATAATTGTCAATTTTCTTAGTGTTGATTGGTCTAGTTAGATTTCCCAGTTCTTAGTGGTTCTGTTTAAGAAGGTTATATATTTCTAAGAACTTGTTATTTCTTCTAGGTTATTGAATTTGGTGACATATAGTCTTCCATAGTATTCTTATATGATCCTTTGCATTTCTGTAGTATCCATTGTAATTTCTCCTCTTTCATTTCTGATTTTGGTTATTTGTGTCTTTTCTCTTTTTACCTTGGTGAACCTAGCCTGTGGTTTGTCAGTTACTTTTTCAAAGAACCAGCTCTTCGTTGCATTAATTTTTTTTCTATTATTTGTTCTCTATTTCATTTAATTCTGCTCTAATTTTTATTTTCTTTCTTCTTCTGACTTTGGGTTTCATTAGTTCTTTTTTCCAAGTTGTTTAAGATGTAATGTTAGTTTGTTTCTTGGGATAGGCCTGTAATTATATAAATTTCCCACTTAAAACTGCTTTCACAGTATCCCAGTTATTTTGATTAAATGTATTTTTATTCTCATTCGTTTCTATGTATCTTTTTTTTTTAATGTTCACTAGGCCATTTTTTTGTTTTTCACTAGGCCATTTATTTTTGACAGAGAGAGAGATACAGAGACAGAGACAGAGACAGAGAGAGAACTGAACTGTGGGAGCTCCTCAGTTCAGCATATGGTTCCGCACAGGCCAGGACCAGGATTTGATCCGCGGTCCTCAGCGCTGCAAAGTGAGCGCTTAACCCACTGAGCCATCCCGGCTATCCCTCCTCTGTGTATCTTTTAATCTCTTCTATTTCTTCTCTGACCCAGTCATTCTTTGTTTGATCTCCAGGTATTTGTGGTTTCACCTGCTTTCTTTTGGCAGTTGATCTCTAATTTCAAAGTGTTGTAGTTGAAGAATACGCTTGGTACTATTTCAATCTTACATTCGCTGACACTAGTTTTGTGTCCCAAAATATGCTCTATTCTTGGGAATATTTTATGTTCACTAGGAAAAAACATATATAATCTAGTACTCTAGGATGAAAGGCTCTGTAAAAGTCAATACATCGTTTGGTCTAATGTGTATCTTTTAAGGTTGTAATTTCCTTATTGATTTTCTCTTTGGATAATCTATCCATAGTTGTCAATATCATATTTAGATTTTCTACCATCATTGTTTGTTTGTTTGTTTGTTTGTTTATTTATTTATTTATTTGTTATTTGTGTCAGTTTTTGCCATTAGTTCTTTTAGTAGTTGCTTTATATATATATTTTTTGTGCTCTCTGATTAGAAGCATATATATTGATGTGTTATGTCACCTTATTATACTTTCCCCTTTATCATTATAAAATGTTCATCTTTGTCCTTGTTACCTTTTTATTTTGAAATCTGTTCAATCAGGTATAAGCATGGCTACACCTGCTTTTCTCTGGAAGCCATTCGCTTGGAGTACCTTTTTCCACACTTTTATTTTGAGTGTATATTTGTTCTTGTAGCTGAGATGTGTCTGTTAAAGGCAGCATATAGTTGGGTTTTATTTTTGATCCAGTCTGCTACTCTGTGCCTTTTTATTGGGTAACTAGTGAAATATGAGGCTTTCCTATCGTCATTTTATCTTTTGTTTTCTGATACCTCATTGTTTCCATTGTTTCTTTGCCTATGTGTTTCTGACCATTTCCTCTGTTTTACCCTTTTGTAGTTATGTGTCTCAATTCTGAAGAATTTTTTTTTTGTTTTGAATGGTTACCATTAAGTTTATGTAAATGAAAATTTCATGTATACAGCAGTCCTTTTTCTTTAGCATGCATCTTATTATCATTCCCGTTTGCAAATTTAGACATTTAGTCCCTCCCCTTTTATGTTTTTGTTGTCATGAATTACTCCAATTTATGCTGTGAGTTGATTCCTGAGTTGCAGTAGCAAGTTGTCTTCTTGTTTGATTTGTTGATTTAATCAATTTATGTTATTTTAAATCTCCTTTACTCTTTATGTTCTGTTTAAATGTATATTGCCCTATTCTGTGTAGGGGTTGCCAAATTCTGCTCCTGTCTGTCAGTAATCTTACTCAGTTTTGTATCCTTTTGTCTCTTTGTTTCAAGTAGCATAACTCCCTTCAGTATTTCCTGTAACACAAGTTTTATGATGGAATATTCCCTAAGCTTCTGTATATCTGGAAATGTCTTTGTGCCTCCTTCCTATCTAAAGTTTACCTTGCTGGATATATTAATCTTGGCTGGTAATTTTTTTTTCTTTTAATAATTTGAATATTTTATTCTACTCCCTCCTGGCTCATAGAGTTTCTGCTGAAAAAAAAAAACCAACTGATGATAATCTAATGAGATTTCCTTTGTAGGTCACTGTCTTTTTCCTATCTGCCTTGAGAATTCTTTCTTTGTCATTAATTTTTGATAGCTTCAATATAATGTGCCTTGAAGAAGGCCAGTTAGGATTAAAGTAATTAGGTGTTTTGTTTGCTTCTTGGATTCAAGGATCCAGTTTTCTCTACAGATTTGAAAAATTCTATGGGCTATTTGTCTGACTAGGCTTTCTGTGCCCTTCTCCCTCTCTTCTACTGCTGGTATACCCACTGTTCTTAAATTGCTTTTTCTGATGGAGTCGGATTGCTCTTGTAGAGTTCTTTTATTTCTTTTAACTCTCAAATCTCACTCTTGCATTTGTGTAATTTTCAGAGTTTCATTCTCAGTATCATTAGTTATTGTCTTCTCTGGTCAGCTCTATTTCCTAAGCTCACTGTTTTATTCTTTATCTCTTTTATTGAGTTTTTTTCATTTCAGAATTTCTATTTGGTTCTTCTTTAAAATTCCAATCTCTTTTGTAAAGTATTAATTTTGTTCATTTATTTAATTTCTGAGTACATTAAATTGCCTATCTGAGTTTTTTCTCATCTTAAGTTTTTTTTTTTAGAACTGCAATCTTAAATTCTCTGTCATTTAAGTCACGTATTTCCATATCTTTAATTTTATTTTTTGAAGATTTTGTTATTTTCTTTCTGAGCTGCCTTGTTATCTTGGTTGTTAATAGTAATTAATGAAATATTTCTCTTACTAAGCATTTATAAGAGTGAATCTTGCAGTATGTTTGTATCAAGAGGTTTTTCTTTTGTTTTCTAGTAGGTAGTAATAGAGTGTTTTATTTCTTTGACCTATCTAGGTTTCTCATGGTGGAAGATTTCCTGAGGAGGTGGGCATCTTCTCTCTGATAAGATCACCTCAAATTTGGGGCCCCACCCCCATTGGAGAATGTGGTGGGTGATGGGGTTTTGAGCCCCTGAAATCCCAGTGCTGCCCTTGTAGCCAGATGCAGAGTTGTGCTCCTCAGCAGCTTGGGTGCCCCCACTGGAGTCAGCTGGAAAAGGTAGAGGTGGGCTGTGCTGGGAGAGAAGGCTGGTGTGTTTGTGACTTTGTTCTACTCCCTCCAAGTAGTGGCAACTGCCATACCACAGCTTCCTCACCCCTATAGCTCCTCCCTTGTAACTGAAATTTGTCATAGTGTGTGTCTGCTGCTAGGAAATGTCTCTCCAGTTCTTAGGGCTCTGGATATTCTGTTTTTCTAATTCAACATTGCTATAGATTTTTCTGGGGTCCATTGCTAGCACTGGAAGGGTGTAGGGGAGGCAAGCTTCAGGAGAACTGAGGAGGCAACCAGGCTCTGTGGCTGTGTTTTCTGTCTGGAAATGAGAGTTTTTAGACCACTATTGTCAAATTTTTGTATTCATTCTTTGCCCCAAGGTCTCTGCCTTTATTACTTGCTTCACTCAGTCAAGACTGCTAGGGCCACAGATAGTGCAATCCAATCTCTATCTTCCTATTTCCTAGGACTACAGAGAGCTCTGGTCTGTGTCTTGTTTTGTTTTAAAGATTTATTTTATTGTTTTTTTACAGAGAGGCAGAGACAGAGAGAAGTAGAAAGGGCCCAGAGCAGTCTTCATAGTTGTACATCATTAGTTGTGACATAGTTTCATTCCATACAGGTAGATGTGGGGTCACGTGGGGAGTAAACCCAACTAGGAGCCTCCCTGAGAGGAGGCAAGAATATTTGCTACCGTCCTGGAGATTACCAGTTCAGCATATGGGTTTGAATGGGCCAGGGCTGGGATTAGATCCTTAGACCTGGCCATTGCAAGGCAAGTGCTCAATCTTTTGAGCTATCCCAGCATTCCAAGCATGAATGTAGTTTTTGAGTTGAATAAATCTATACAAGACAGGAAGGGAAAATCCAAGGGTATAGATGTATAATGTCCCTGGAAAACGGCAAAGAAATTTTATGAAGAATGCCTAAAATTATACTTGATTATTTTACAAGAGCTATTAAAGCTTCTATTTTCAGTTACCTGGCCTAGCTTTCCAGACACTAGTGTTCCATGAGTGGTCTTTCTATTTGTTTATCTTTCTTTTTTATGGTAACTCCATTTCATTAGCTCACTACAGATTTCTATTATTATTATTATTATTATTATTATAGCCATTACTAAGTTTCAACCTCAACTCTATACCTTATTCTTTAAAATATGAATGGCCATTTTTTTCTATATTCAAGTGCTAGCCTCATTTATCCTATGTAAATTCTCTTATTTAGGAAACATTGAAGAAATTGTCATTTAAAAAAAAATGATGTTATATTTGTAACAATTAAAATTTCTCATTTGAGTACAGAACATGAAGTAAATTTTCTACTGAAAATTTGTTGTACAGTTAAGCATTGTATTAGCTACATATTCTAATAACTGTACAGAGAACAATGCCTAAAACCAACAGATATTTATTTACATATGGGTCAAATGTAAAGTGTTATTTGACCAAGTTCTTTGCTTATGAACTGGTTCTCTTATTGAATATTGTTATGTCTCTTTGATAACCAGACAAAAGGGCATTAATGGTGGCTCTGGGCCATTCTTTTATTAGCCATCAATTTACCAGGAATTGTTTCTTGGGAATTCTTATAAAAAATTTCTCTATCTTTATAACTATAAAAACTGTCTTTTGATGATCAATTCATAAGTAGTAGTATGATAATAATAGCAACAATAATGATGCATATTTTTATCAAATATATTATTCAGCTGACTGTGACTTTATTATTAGAAATTCTTGACAATATACTTATATATAGTCTATAAATTTTATGCTATACTACTATTTTTACTAATCAGCTAATATTTATTTGGCACTTATCATGCTAAATAAGTTATCTTCTAGAATCTATGGGATGAATACTATTACCTTGATTATTTTTAAGATTGACAAAAGGAGATTACAAGAAAGAAAGCAACTAATTTGCAAAACTACTAAGAGCTGGAGATAAGACAAGCTTTTGTCAGACTTCAAAGTGCAGAACCTTAAGTATTATAAACACTGCCACTTCTATGTGGTTCTGATGCTATAGGTAGAACTCTCCATTGAAAAAATAGATCTTTATTATATGCTGACTGCGCCAGTCACTGAAAAGGACACTAAAAATACAGAAGTTCCTGTCTTTGGCATGTCTCGGTTTAAATGCAAACAATCATGCGATGTTACCTTATAAAAGTGTTCTCAGTAAAATATTGATTTAAAACACCGGCAATTAGACTCTTGAAATTCATTTGAAAAAAGTGAATTCTTACTAGACTTCAACAAGAAAGAAAAAATAAAGAAAAGAAAAAAAATCTCAAAAAATTGGTAGACCTGTTTAAAAAAAGTTCTTTTGTTTTTCTTGCTGTTGTTATTGTGGTGTTTTGTTTGATTGCTTTTTTTTCTGTTAGAAAACTCAGAGTTAAAGATAGGGCAGGGGAAATTATGTTTTTTCAACTATTTCCCTACTTACATAAAACATTAATACTATTCATTGAATTACAAAATTATAATTTTTATTTTAGAGATAAAAAACAGACTTAAGTACATAGAAAGTAAGTGGTGAGTTGAAATTGTGTACTATGCTCAACATTATACCTTCATTAAACATTTTTGCTAATAAAATTATTTTTTCACTTTTCCTTATATCATCTCTTCAATTCACAATATATATTTTTTTACATCCAGTTTAAAGTTTTAATGGTACTTATATGTCTTAGGTGAGTTTTCTAGAAATATAATTTCAGATGGGTATTTCAAAAATGTGATTTATTTGGAAAGTGATCTCTGGTCCACAGGAAAAATTAGGAAAGAACAAAAGAAAAAGGCTGAGTTTAGGTGTGGTCTAAGCTAGAGTCTTACCTCACTGTGATTACAGGGAACTTTTAGGAGTACAAGATGCCCCATAATTTTTTCATCCCTAAAACAAGGAGGCAGCATTTTGTACCCTGTGTCAGTCAATCTTGGGCAGTTTTCTAAGTAACTGACAGCTCTCAAGCTCTAGCAGTCAATTCTCAAAGCAGCTTTGAAATGCGTAAAGTAGCAGACAAGGGGGTACTAGACAGGACACTTATACTATCTATGGTGAAGGTATATTTTAGAGCACTTACAGTCTTATGTGCTCAATTCCATCAGTTGAGTATTTTTAAATTCACATTTGTGTATTCCCGAGGAATTGAATCTCGGCCCCAGCCCATGCAAACCCGTATGCTGAATTGCAGTGCAAGTGGTAACTGGGATGCCATGTGGGAGGCTCCCAGTTTGGTTCCTGCCCCTTGTGGCTCCACATCCACCTGTGTGGAATGAAACCATATCACAACTAATGATGCACAACTATGGACACTTCTCTGGGCCCTCACCCCTTCTCTCTCTCTCTCTCTCTCTCTCTCTCTCTCTCTCTCTCTCTCTCTCTCTC
>PVKE010046534.1:0-12222 GCA_004027555.1 Craseonycteris thonglongyai | reverse complement strand
AAAAAGGTAAGTCTGTCCACAGCCACACAGCTGGTGGGTGATCAGGCCAGATCGCTTCCCGGCCATCAAACATCTGAGCCCTTATTTACTGAGCACCTACTATGTGCTCCTGCTGTGTGCTGAGTTTCTGTGAAGAGTACAGGCTACAGAGCCAGACCCACAGCCGTGTGACATGGCCTCCCGAGCCTCAGTTTCCCCATCTGCCTGGGATGTTGCCTGTAAAGTATTGTGCGGGGGCCCAGGCATGAGTCCAAGTCACGCTGTGTCCGGCCGACTCTACCCACTCTGCCTCCCCCCAGTGCACACACCCCATAAAAGGCCGCCTAGCCCCAGGGCTTTCCTGCCGTCTCAGCCACATTCTTCAGGAGCCATAAACTCCCAAAATGGACAGGCGGGCTCTGCCCAGCCTCTCAAGCAGCTTCCATTAGGGAGGGCGCGGCTTCCCAGGACCGCTGCCTCATTTTCTTTTCCAACTTTTTTGTGCTTTCATGTTCCGGGACAGCACACTAAATCACAGAGCAGTAATGAAAGCCCCCGCCTGCGCCCCTCCCCGCCGTGTTAATAATTCATGCCTTCCAGGAAGATGCAGCCAGGCGGCCACTCTGCTGGGGGATGGGCCGCTCCTCCCCTGCTCTTCTGGGGGGCCCAAGTCTGCCTGGTACCTTTTGGCCCGAGGAGCTTTAATGTGGGGAAGGACGAGGGCGGAGTACGTTTTCCCTGACACGGGATGGAGGGGACTCAGACCCCCCACCCCCCACCCCCAACACTCGCTCCCTGTGGTCTTGGGAGCCTGGCTTGGGTCCAGATCCTGGCAGCATGACCTTTAGGAGCCGCTGGCCTCTCCAAGCCCCTGGCCCACTCTCGCCCACCCCGGAGCCAGCCGCTTCAGTTCAGGCCCAGCCCCGCGCCTTACTGTCTGCGGGACTTAAGGCCAATTACTCGACTCTGTGCCTCGGTTTCCTTGTCAGTAACATGGGAGTGACAGTAGCTCCTCTGTCATTTTAGAGGCTTCTGAGAGGAGGGTGTAAGATGAGGTCATGTATGTAAAAGGCCCAGCCTGGCAGCGGGGACGTGCTAGCAGGGAAGGCTTTGCTGCCGTGAGCACCAGCTGATCAGACTCGGGTGCTGACCCTCCTGTCGCCCCCCACCCCCCACAGGCTCCGCAGGCAGCAGCAGAACGCGCCCCTCTTCGGGAAGATTCGCAGTGCTCGCTTTGGCCCTGAGGAGGCCGGGGATGGAGCGAGCGACCTGGACGAGGACGAGGACCTGCAGATCCAGGTGGCCTAGAGCTCCCGGGGTGGCAGCCACAGACCACAGACCCCCTGGTGCCCCGGCTGACCAGCTGCCTGCACTCGCTCTGGGCACAACCCCACTCCCTGACACAAGCAGCTTCCTTCTCTCCAGGGCGCATGGCGATCGTCCCATCCTGCCAGCTCCCCATGGCAGGGAAGCCACTGCCTATGTTGTATATACATGTGTATATATTCTTATCTATATGCCCGGGGTCTTTGGACCCATTTGGTTTTATAAACACAAGACTGCTCCAAGGCCTGGCCTAGGCCCACTCACCCAGGACCTTCATGCGGGGTGAGGGGAGGGTATCCAGAGAGGGCTGTGGGGGCCTGACCCAGGCTGCCTCTCTGAGCCTTGCTGGTTGGGCGGGAGCGGTTCATAATCTAATGTGATAAACCCAGTCTTTTGTAATAAAGGGAGTTGAGGTTCTCAGGGCAGAGTCCTGAAAGTGTGGCACATCTGGGCAGGCAGGGTGGGGGACAGCATCAGCCTACACCTGGCACCAAACCTGAGCTCACAAATATCAGGTGACTTAATGAATGAATGAATGAGTGAATGTGAGAAAGAAGGCAGAAATGCGCATCTGAGCCCCTGACTGGGCTGGAACCCAGCTCTTGGAAGGGGAAGGAGAGTAGGGTGCATGTCTGATCTGCGGGAGAGGAGACTTCAGTTCTGGCACCAGATGGATTCAAATCTCAGCTCTGTCCCTTACTGGCTCTGCAACTTTGGGGAAGTTACTTGCTCTCCCTGAACCTCAGTTTCTCCATCTTTAAATCAGACGTCTCATGGAGCCATCCTGAGAATCAGATGAGTTCATCTGGAACTCAGTAAAGGTTATTTATTTTTGAAATACTGAAAGGTATGCCCCCAGAGAGGAGGGATTTGCCTGCTGGGATGAAATCCAGGCCACTAGTACTTGACCCAGAGGTAGGTGTAAACACAATAAATAAATCCTTTTATCTTCCCCCTAGCTCTGCTCTAGGTAGTGAGATTGCAGGTCATTTTAATTTTATTTTTGATACTTAATCTCTGAATCTTCTATAACCAGCAGATTTATACTAAATCTGGTGGAAAGGCTTATTAAAAACACAGTAGCATACATTTTTTTAATCTTTGCAAGTCGAGGTAGCGTTCAAGATACCTGCCCTGGACAAGAAGACCCTTTTAGATGAATTCTTGGCACCAGGGCCTGCTTTCTGAGGAAGCACTGTCAGAATTGTGCTGAAAGGCGTAAGGTGCTGAGTTCCCCGTGTTCAGGGGTGTGCAAGTAGAGGCTGGGGCTCTGAGCAGGGGCTGCCACCAAAAAAAGGTCAATTCGGTTCATAAAGGGGCTCCCTGGCAGGGGTGGGTTGTAGCACTCGAGGACTTTCTTAGTGTGGCCCAGTCTGAAGGACCCCTGAGGACAGTGCTGGGAATGCAGGGGAGGCCGTGAGCCCTGGGGACTGAGGAGAAGAGGCAGGCCTAGGAGCCCAGCTAGGGGTAATAACTATGGACACTCAGCATTTCCCCTGTTGCCACCCCTAAACTAATGATGCTGATGATGTGGGGTTTGCTGTCATGGCAAAGAGGCCCATGCCCCCTGGGCTCTGAGGGGCACAGATGGAGTGGGGAGGCCCAGCCATGGGGATCACCCCACCACCACCACCACCACCACCACCACGTCTTTCCCCACAAGCCAGGGCCAGCTGAAAAGGGGCTGCAGGAAGAAGGCCATTTCCTGCCAAGAGTCTCTGTTTTCTCTCCCAAACAGGAAGTTGGCCCCAGAAGAGGTTGAAAGTGCTGCCCTTTGACCCCCAAGAGCTAGGAGCCAGGCCCTCACTGACATCAGCCCTGAGAGCCGCCTCCCCAGGCCCCTGGGTGGACCTGCCATTCCCAGACACAGAGCAGACCCGTCCTCAGCTCCCCCAGACGCCCTGGCACCTCTAGTGAGATAGTGGTGAGCAGGGGCCCCATTACAGCCCCTGTCTGTGGGCAGGGCCCCTCCTGAGAATGTCAGTGAGGAGAGGGTCCGCCTCCCACCTCCATTCTACAAGGGAAAACGGGAGGGGTGGGGCAGGGCTGCAGACACAGGCTGGAAGACCGTCTGGGGCTGGAATGCGGGCTACCTCCCTGCTCCCAGCCCTTCCATCCCAGTGGTCGTGATGGCAGCATCTGCCAAAAGACGTGTCAGCTTTGGCGCTCGCTTGATGCTTTAGAAATGATGTTTAATGCATTGCTCATATTAGTAATGGGGTTTTCTCATAAAAAAAATAAAGGTTTCCTTCTCTTGAGAAACCAGCACCTTAAACCACGCTGAGCTCACACTCCCGCATGGCCACAGCTGCTGCGTTGAGAGACGGTTGCTCCCTAGAATGGGTCACAGAGGCACCCCAGCAAGCTGCGGCCCCCACCGTGCCCTGCAGCCTTACCCTGTACCCACCTCACTTACATGACTGCCTGGCCGCTGGAGGCATGTGTTTTTCCTCTGACTTAGTCCATTCTCTGCTTCCCCACCCCTTGAGGCAGGCCTTACCACCATCTCACTTTACACTGAGGATGCAGAAGTTCAGAGGAGGCAAGTAACTCTCCCAAGGCCACACAGCTGGCTAGTGGTAACACCGACCTTCCAGGTCAGGTGGTCCGAGGCCCCTGACTATGATGCCCCACCAAGGCAAGGCCCCATGTGGTGCAACCCCTGCCCTGCCCTGCAGCCGCACTTTGATCCACTTCTCCACAGACCCTGCAGCTCCTGCCATGAATTCCCTCACTGCTGCCCAGAATCACCCCGCCCCCCGCAGTCCCACCAGCCCTTCAAAGCTCAGCCTCCTCGGCTCATACTTAAGAGTGTTAGTGGGTGTATTCTTGTCTGCTTCTCCAAGCTGCCACCAGATGCTCCTAGAGGGCAGACACATCCTTCCAGCAACCAACACAGTGCTCTGGCCTAGTGGGCATCCTTACAGGAGGGAAAGAATAAGGATGGATGGATGGATGGATGGATGGTGCGAGGGAGGAAGGAAGGAGGGAAGGAGGGTGGGAAAGAAGGAAGGAAGGAAGGAGAAGGGAAGGAAAGGAAGGACCAGAAAACGCCCCCACTCCAGCCCCACTGCAGTACCTGCAGGACTGGTCCTAGCCAACTGAGTCTTTCTGCTGGTCAGCTAAGAAGTCTTCCAAGAAAGCAGCCCAGGGGAAGTCGTGCCCAGGCCTCCTCACAGTGCCCAGGCAGGCTGGAGAACCGGCTGAGCCAGACACTGCCCCACCCAGACCCTCCTCCCCCTGCAGCCTGGGGCTCTGGGCACCAGTCTGTCCTCTGAAGACTTGGCCTCCCATCGCTCTGCAGCTGAGAACGTGTTTTGTCCAGCCTGACTATCCAGCAGCCCGCACTTTGAAATCCAGGCCCAAGAATGAGCCCCCGGTACCCCAGCCCCTCCAGAGGAGCCTGGCTCCTTGCCCCAGCTGCCTTCCGATTGGCTGTGTGTCTTCTGGCAGCTCCTGCCCTCTAGGTTTTTGTAAAGGAGACAGCAGCAGCTGCATTGTCCAAACCCACATCCAATAATGTGACTTTACTGTTAGGGTTATTTTTCTGGCCTTCCTATGCTCTGCATCCCCTCCCAAGACCCCAGTGCCCTGTCTGCCTGGGAGCCCACCAGCCACCCTGGGCACCCCTCTGGGGGAGTGGGTGTGGGGTGGGAGGCAGAGGCAGAACCAGCTGTAACGCTCAGCCGGCCTCCCAGCCCCTCACCACCACCCAGCCCCCTCTGCCTGCTAATTGCAGGGTTGCAAGATGCCAGCTGCCATCCAGGCCGCTCCCAATGGAGCAGAGGCTCCCTGGAGAGCCCTGCAGTCATCCTCCAGCCCCACGGACCTGCGCCCTAGGAGGTGCTCAGACTCAGCTTCTGGGATGGGGGCCTGAAAAGGTGTAAACATGAAGCCTTTCTCCTGGTTTTTCCATTTCCCAGGCTTCCCCCACGTCAGAGGAGCATCCTGGGCACCCCTCCCCCACTCAGGAATGAGCCTGCCTCACATCCTGGCAAACAGAGTGCTCCAGACCTGCCCTTAAGCACATTCCCCAAGTGGCCTTGGTCTCAGGTCCCTGTCGCTCAGGATAAAGTGCAGGGGAGCCCCCTTGTTACAACCCCTCTCCCTCCTTGACTGACTGGGACTGGCTTTCCAGCACCACTTGTACCTGCCCTGGGCTGGAGCTCCATTGGCCTCGTAGTGACCGGGGTGTGCTTCATCCGCTCGCTCCTGGACCTCAAGCTCTGAGAACAAGGGTCCCCAGAAAGGGAGCGTATCCTTCAGAGCTCAGGCTCCTCCATGGTGCCATTTAACTGTCACCTGCACAACAACCCCGGAGGTGGGCAATGGCAAGAGGAGACCAAGACGCAGAGAGGGAAGGGACCACCCAGTAAATGACAGGCCCAGGACTTGAGTTCAGGCAAATCCAAAGGCCATGTGTTCTCAGCTACAGCCCTCAGCCCAGATGAGAGCCTTGGCTCAGAGCAGGTGCTCCATAAATATTCGTAGGAGGGAAGAAGGAGCTAATGAGGGCGAGAACCCCTGTTATCAAGCCCTCTGCTCTTCAGATCAGATCACTCTGCAAGGCCCTTTCATCCAGCACCCCACTTGGTGCCCTAACTTGGGCAGGTCAGAGTTGGGAACCTCATTACCGAGATGATGACTATACTGAGGTCCGGAGAGCAACGTGGTTCGTCTAAGGCACCCAGCAACCGCATCGTAGGCATCCTCAGGTCATTTAAAGAGGATCTTAATCCTTCATTCCTTTGACCTCCATTATAACTCAAGAGGAAGCGGCCAAACATATAAATTCACCTGCACCCCTAATCAGGCAAGAAGCTCCGCCTCCCTGAGCCTCAGTTTCCACACATGTAACATCGGGTGCTATGGGGATTAGAAAGGACGTTGTCAAGCCCCCAGCACGGGGTTCAGGACCCAGCAGTATTTCTCCACCTTTGTCCATGTTCACCCGTCATGTCTATGTGGGAGACCAGTTGTCCAGGTAGGAAACGTGTACTGTCCATACCAGGGTGGGGATCTTCATTCAGGATCTAACTCTGCTTGCGTGGACCACTCCACTCAGCCACACTCGGATCCCTGCCTTCAGTGCAATCTCAGAAACCTCCACCTGGTCACTCGCCCAGCTGCCCAGTTATCTTAATTCCAGATGGAATGGGGTTTTGAGGTAAGACTGGGAGAGCAGAGATATCTTTGTCAGTTTCTGGACACCCCCACCACCACCCCCCAAACACACATACACACCAACCCATCCCATTGGCTGATAAACTGGAGTTAGGTGTGTAACAAAATCCCTTGGGAATCTGGCTGATGAGCTTCCCTAATCAGATAAATCAGATAAAGCTTATCTGATTGCCCCGTCCCTGAGGGGTAAACCGAGAAAGCTGACAAGCTCAGGTGGGGGGTAGGGTCGGAGAGAAGAAAGAGGTGCCACGCCAGGCAGTCTGCCTTTGTTATTTCTTTTGATGATCCTGACAGCCAGTGAGGTGATCATAATTATGATCCCATCTCACAGGTGAGAAAACCAAGGTTGAGGCCCTCAGCCGTGTTCCGAGGTCTCACAGCCACTAAGAAGCAGGATTTGAACTGGGGCCGCTGCTCTCCGGAGCGGGTGTTGGTAACACAGCACGCGTGGCTCCTGTACCGTGAATGTAACACACGCCCATTCACCTCCATCTCCGTCCCTTGACATGGATTTTTCCAGAGGCTTCTCCTGTTGTCATTACCGATTTGTTCGCCTGGCTGATGCTGCCTTTCCACTCCCTTGCTAGCCTGAGAGTTCCCTGAGGGCTAGAATGTGGTTCTTTTTAGTCACCTTGGTGCCCTCAGCTCCTATGCCTGCCACACTGCACGTGATCAGTAAGCACTCTCTGAATGAATGAATGAGCGAGTGGATGGATGAATAACGAATGACCTTCCATGCTCCCTCTCAGGCTCCTGCCCCGGGCACCCCAAGACCAGTCCCAGAGACTCAGGTTGGTCAACGGCAACCAGAGATGAAGTTATAAACCAGGGCAGGCAAATGGACTGCGCAAAGTTTTTAGAGAGGAAACTCAAAGATGCAGTGCTATTAAAAATTGATATTTCAATGAGATAATCCCTCTCCCAGGCTTTTAATTGATTGTCTAAAAAGCCTTCCTCTGTTGTTCTGCCGCTTTATTCGCAGGGACCATTAATTTTTTTATGGACGATCAAACCTGGAGAGAGTGGAAGGGCTGCCGCATGGCTACTTCAGCAACAATAACCAAGGCGCCAGGGACAAACATGTGGGGTCAACCAGCAGAGGTGACATGGCCATGGACTTGGCTCTGAGACGGGGCAGAGGGGAAGATCCTGCCTGTCTCTCTCACTCACACACACACACACACACACACACACAGTTCCCCACTGCTCTGGGCCTCTCTTCCTGTCTGTCCCCTGCAAGGTGAGGGAGGAGGTAGTCAAGGGAAAGCAGGTGAGCGGGAGTCGTGACATCTAAGACACTTCCCCTCTCCGGGCCTCTGTTTCCTCATCTGTCCAGTGGGGATAACACTGGCACCAGTCTCAAGGGGTGGCTTTGAGGACCAAGTGCAGGCCTGGAAGGGCCCCTGCTGCTGCACTATTGTTAATCTCAGCATCTTTCTCCTGGCTCCAATCTATGCCCTCCCAGGTGGCCTTGGCGACCCCCGTCTCCTTGCTGTGGGATGGCTGTGAATCAGCCTCCACACTCTGCTGAGAGGCTTGTGGCGAGGGAGGTGTTCTCTGCACACCTGTCTGCCAGGCCTGTGGCCACATCTACTTCTCCCTGACCCATTCATCCACTCCAGCAGCCTGACAGGCAGCCTCAGCGAGGCTGCGGCAGCAGTGGGCTCCGGCTGGCCTGGCTGGCCCCTGGCCCTGGTGACTGCCTGGGGGGTGCACTGGCCTCCCTCACTTTCTCGGGGCTGCCTCATGCTCCTGACACCTCTTCTCTGGAAGGGAGAAACTGCCAAGCAGGGCTGACTCCCTGGGCTTGGGGCCTGTGTAGTCACACAGGGACTGCACGTCAAAGAGATCCACACTTGCCTTAATGCCCTATTGTCACTGTCTTGAAATTATTAATAATTTTTATAAGGGATCCCACATTTTCACTTTGGACCAGGCCCCATAAATTACGTCACCAGTTTTGTTGTCAAGGGAGACAGAACTGCTTCAGGAAATGGCCACAAGGTGGGCCCCCAGGACAGCACCCCTGCGTTTAGCCATCATCAGTCCCCCCAGAAGTCTGGCCTTAGGCCCACATCTTCGCCTCTGCACCTTACCCAGGTCCCCCCAGCTCTGAAGCCCTCAGGCTCCCATCTCCCCAATGCAGGGGTCCTCCAGGGACCAACAGATTAACAGGGGATGACTTCTCCAGGCATCTCTACATCTCAGACCCTGCAGAGGGGGTTCAGAGGAAGGCAAGGGGGTCCTCAAATCCATATGCTTCCCCCAGACAGGCACAAGTCACGCCAAGTGGAAGCATGGAGGCCACAGAGCAGGTGAGGTACAAATTTGTTTCAACGATCTGTGGAGTTTGTAAGAGCCTTCGATCAGCATGGTGCTTTTGTAGGCAACGGATATGAAAGGTACAACTGCTTTGACCTTATGGGTGTTGGGAAGGTTTCGTCCATGGAAGCACAGCCATAACAGAGGGGTAGAAATCCCCCTCAGGGAATCCTGTCTGAATGCGGCAAAAACAAACAGAGGTCACGCTTAGAAAGCTATCTTGAGGAAGTCTGGAGGCACACGTAATATATAAGTGTGGGTGCAAATATTTAGCCGCATGAGTGCTCCTTGTGGCATTGTTTACAAAAGTAAAAATAGTGACAGCTAAATGGCCAGCGGTTGGGTCTGGTTCAATCAATGACAGTGCATTTCCCCCAGGGGGATGCCAGACAGTCAGCAAAATCGACCTTCTTACAGAAGGGAAGCGAAAGCTCAGATTCGAATATAGCGTGCTTGCCTTTCCCTCTGTATATTATATGTGGAAGAGTCAATGCCACAGTATTAGTCTCAGGGTCATTGTTTTTCTTCTTTGGGGTCCCTGTTTCTCCTGGCCCCCAGGGGCCAATCACCACGGAGTCAGGGACACCTGACTTTCCCCCGACCCTTTTTTTTAATATCTTTTTATATTTATAGAGAGTAATTATTTTATCTTCAGTGCATATTTATTTCTATTTTAATTTTGACAGATAGAGAGAGAGACAGAGACAGAGACAGCTAGAGAACCGAACTGTGGGAACTCCCCAGTTCAGCATGTGGGTCCTGCCTGGGCCGGAGCCGGGATTCGATCCTCGGTCCTCATGGCCTCAAAGCGAGCGCTCAACCCGCTGAGCCGTCCCGGCTTTCCCTAAGTTTTTTTTTCAATGTGTCAGCAGATTTCTCTTTATTTATTTATTTATTTTTTATTTTTGACAGAGAGAGAGAGAGAGAGATACAGAGACAGAGACAGAGAGAGAACTGAACTGGGGGAGCTCCCAGTTCAGCATATGGTTCCGCACGGGCCGGGGCCGGGATTCGATCCCCGGTCCCTGGCGCTGCAAAGTGAGCGCTTAACCCACTGAGCCATCCCGGCTTCCCCCCTTTTTATTTTTAAGATTTATTTTATTGTTTGAGAGAAAGTGAGAGAGAGAGAGAGAGAGAGAAAGGGCCCAGAGCAGTCTCCATAGTTGTACATCATTAGTTGTCACATGGTTTCATTCCACACAGGTGGATGTGGGGCCGTGCAGGGCAGGAACCAAACTGAGGGCTTCCCACATGGGAGGCAAGAACCTTTGCCACTGAGTCATCCCGGTGATTACCAGCTGCACCGCAGTTCAGCATGTGGGTTTGCACGGGCCGGGGCTGCGATTCAATCCCCAGACCTTGCAGTTACAAGGCAAGTGCTCAACCTGCTGAGCTATTCCAGCTTCCCCAACTTTATGAGTACCTCAGGTAGGTCCCCTGCCACCACACCTCTTCTGCCCAAGACACAGCACCTCTCTTCTGTAAGATTGGCCTTCACTTCTTGTCTTACTCCCCACAGTTTCATTGAGGCCTTTCATCAGCCAGAAGAATTTTTTCAAAATACTAATTGTATTCTATCTCCTTTCCTGTTGAAAAACCTTGATTAGCTCCCCATTACTCTTAAGAGGAGACAAAACCCTTGACTTGGGCTCCATGATTCTTCATGGGAAGCTCAGCAAACACCTTGCTTCTCTTCTTTCCTTTTCATTCCAGCCACTTTGGCCTCCTCTCACGCTCTTTCTTTTCTTTTCTTTTCTTTTTTTTAAGATTTATTGTTTTTGACAGAGAGAAGGGGGAGGGCCCAGAGCAGTCTCCATAGTTGTACGTCATCTGTTTTCAACATGGTTTCATTCCACACAGGTGGGCGGGGGCTGCACAGGGCCGGAACTGGGCTGGGGGCCTCCTGTATGAGAGGCATGTCCCTCCCACACTCTTATACAGAGCAGGCTTTCTTCTGCCACAGGGCCTTTGCACATGCAGTTCCCCTGAACTCAAAACACTCTCCCTCACCTCTTCACTTGGGTAACTTGTCTTCTATGCTTTAGCCTAAGACTCACTTCCTCAGGAAGCCTTCCCAGACAGGTCAGGTTGCCCCATATCACTTTTAGCACCTGTAGCCCCTTTCTGTCTCTGTCTGCCCTTCTCATGGATGTGCCTTCAACTGGGGAGTTCTTAAATCAATGCCTCTCGCTTTCACTAGACCATGAACTCCTCAAGGGCATAGGCTGCTCTTGTCAATCACTGTGCTTCCAGTGCCCAGCGCCTGGCACCGAGTAGTGCTCAGATGTTCGTTAAATGAATCAATGATTCAGTGAGGGAGGGAAGGCTGGCCCAAGCACTGGGCCTCCCTTCACTGCTGGCTAGGATGCCAGTCAGGGAACACTTGCCAGGCCTGCTATTAGCATGTCACATGTGTACTCAGGGCAGCAGCCCAGAGAGAAGTGCCCAGAGAGTGCCAGGTGCTGGGAAGTGGGACTGGACTGCCGCCTCCCTTGGGAGAGCTGCTCACTGCATCCATGGGAAATCTCCCCTTTCCTACCTCCTTTGGAGGAAGCAGAGGGAGCAAGAGGGCCCCACCTCCTTCCTCTCCAGCCCCTCAGGGTCAGTTTCTTTGATGTGAAGTTTTCTGAGGAGGCTGGTTTGTGTCACTGTTGAGCTGGGGGAGGAAGACAGCTCAGGGCCTCCTCGTAACTGGTGAACTGGCCCAGATCACAGGCTCCTGTGCAGTGGCGGGGCCTGGACCCTCACAAACGTGAGCCTCTACCAACAACTGATAAGAATTCATCAATCTGATGGCCGCTGTGGGATTGCCCAGGATTCTGAGGACTCCTTCAGCTCCTGCTCAGTCAAGCCTGGCCTTGTCCCAAGAGCAGATGAGGGAGGTGGGGTGGGGGGAGTGAGGGCCTTGCAGGAGTCCCCCTGGGGGACTGACACAGTCTAGGATCCCCATCCTTCTAGGTCATGTCAAGGCCCCAAGAAACAGAGACTCCACTGTCTCCTCTTCAAGTCCTGGCATGGCATGGCGTCATCTTGGACAGATTCTTCTATTTACTGGCCTCAGTTTTTCTACCTGTGAAATGGGGGGTGGTGATATCTATTCTGGATTGCTATTGTGAGCTTCAGTAGGCTAGAGTGATGTTTCCCCTAGTGTGGACTCACATCACTATGGTCAGTAGAATGGACATGGGTCACACTCCACAAGACAGCCCTAACGGACACGGGGCGCACTATGAGAAAGCAATTCCCTGCTCCGTTTTCTTCTGACCCCTGACCGTTGTCAAGAAGAGTCTCAGGTGGTGGTGTGGGCTGAGCAGCTCTGGAACACTTGCTGAACTCCTTTTTCACAAAAGTCTTAGAGCTTTTTAGGCAGGTAATGTTAGCATATATGTAATGCGTTTGTTTTATTTTCAA
>PVKE010046533.1:0-12227 GCA_004027555.1 Craseonycteris thonglongyai | reverse complement strand
TTGAAACAATAATTACAGATATTATGAAAACAACTAGCAATTACAGAAACAACTAGCAATGTTTTGTGATTGTTTCCAGTAATAATGATTATGATGAATTCTTGGGTGTGAAAGCAGAGAACTCAGATGTTGATGGTTACTCAGAGAGGTAAGAGACTTATGAGTGACATCACTGTGGAAAGGGACAACTCTAGGGCCAATGCTGTTTAGGTGGCAAGTGAAGTTATGGGGAACTGAAGTGACAGATGAGGAAGGGAATAAGAGATTCCAGGTCTAATGAGGAATAGAAATGTTCAGTTATGCTAATTGGTAAAGATGCTATGGTCAGAGAGCAGAGTCATAAGGTGATATGACAAAGGTGGTGGCTAAAGTGATTTGTATACAGTAATTATTAGAGTAGAACAGTCTGGGATGCATACAATTATGATGTAGAAAAAGGAATATGTTGAGGCCTCTATGATGACTGAAAGAGCTGGGAGGAAGCTGAAGACCATGAACTGGTGTCTGAGAAAGGTGGGGAAAGAGATCTACATTTGGAACATAGTTGGAAAAGAAATCTTACAAACATTCATAGTAAAACATAACATCGATAAAAGAAGCAGGAACTTTATCACTTTTTACCAGTATGACTAAATAGTCACTGAACTTCTAAGATCCTCAGTTTCTCCATCTGTGAAAAGGGATACCGTAGTAGTACTAATGCCTGCCTCATACTTATACATTTTAAGGATTAAGTGAGAGCTATGTATGAAACCTGTGCACTACTATACAAATGTTTTCATAACATCGTATGAAGCAGGAATCTGAGAAGAAAGATGTGATTGGAGAGACCTGAAGAGGCAGACTTACATTATTGGAGAAATAAAATTTAGTAAACTCAGGAGTTCCAGAGGATGGTGTATGTCTGCCCATGTCTGACTGAAAGGCAAGAATAGAGAAGAGTGAAGAAGAATGGAGAAATGGATGAGGAGAGAGGAGAGGCAAATGATAAAGAGAGGTACACATACTATACACATCATTCTCATATGGATTTCATGGAAAACTCAGGAACTTCTGTAGTACTTGGCTTTATGCAAAGGTAAAACAATAGTCACCACCACCATCACAAAAAGCAACCCATACCTCACCCTCACAAACAAAAAGAATTAGCGTTTAGAAAATGTATCCTGTCTGGAAGAAAGTTTTTTTGGCTCTAAGGATCCTGAAGCCAAAGCTATGCTTTATGACTTGAATAAATCACATGTCCTCAACATTTATTTTGAATTGATTTTAAGAATTACCTAAGCATGTCAGGCTTGGTCTTAGCATTTAAATTCAACCACATTTTCTGAGTGGTGTTATTATTTCTGCAAAAAATAGATTTATCCAAATCTATAGATTTTTTTCTTATTTTCTGCTACTGTAGATTATACTTAAAGATGCAAGCTTGACAACATATTTCTCTACATTTTATGTTAAATAAAAAAATTTCATTCAATTGTGAAATAATAAATAATATAAAGTTAAACTATATAGACAGTATGAACATATGATGTTATGAAAACATTTGTATAGTAGTGCACAGGTTTCATACATAGCTCTCACTTAATCCTTAAAATGTATAAGTATGAGGCAGGCATTAGTACTACTACAGTATTCCTTTTCACAGATGGAGAAACTGAGGATCTTAGAAGTTCAGTGACTATTTAGTCACACTGGTAAAAAGTGATAAAGTTAAGACTTAAGACTTGATCCTGGTGTTTGAATTTCATGCGTGTGCTCAGTACACTATACTCTACTACCTCTGAATGATTTACATATATCCTGTCTTTTTCCAAAGATTTAAGGTTTACATCTGTCCACTTCTGCTGCATTACAAAACAAACAAACAAACAAACAAACAAACAAAACCCCCTTCAGGCGATTATGCATTTAATTGATTATTGTCTCTGAAAAAATTTTGTCAGCACAATTATTGAAAACAAACAAACAAAAAAAATTAATTTAAATCTACCATTTGGTTATAGCTACATCTTAGTATTTGATATACAGCCATTAAATACCTTTTCAAACACAATTAAATTCTGGACTTAAATAATCCAAGAGTAAAACAGGAAATCTGAGCACTGTGACCAGCAAATTAAATAAACTTCACTGCAAGGAAATAAAATTGTTGTCTTAGACCACAAAAAGAAAAACTATGTCATTCAATGTACATCAAGAGGATGTTATCAGATGGGTAAGGTGTAGTTCTGAGGTCAATTATTAAAACTATTTTTATCCAAACTTCAATTTAAAAAGCCTGTGAATGATGCTGCAATGTACAATGTAGGAAATATATTCAATAATATAATAACTTTGGATTTAGGTTATTAGAATTGTAGTGATCACTCCGTGAAGTATATAGATATTGAGTAATTATGTTGTATATTTGAAACTAATACATGTCAACTATACATGAATAAAACAGCAAAAACAAAAAAACTCCACCAAAATAAAACATCTGTGAATTTAGTCTTTGGTGTCTTCAAAACTTTGTGGCTATACATGTGGAATGGCATCGATTATGTTCTAGCCTCTCTATTCCTCTTAGCATTCGAACGACTTGTTGCATCTTTTCTTCTTCCTTTCAATCTTTCTTTTTCTCAAGGAACCTTTTCAACTGTCCCTCACATCTCCTGATAGTTATCGTAACGACATCCTAATGACAGAGTAGAAATTACAACAACCACATAAAAATAAGGTCATAGAAAATGTTAAAATGGCTAGATAATGTTTCTACTTCAGTTAAACGTAATGACATGAAGATAATATACTATCTGAGTTTAAGAGACAGATTTATTGTATTTTTTCTGTATATAAGACGATACTTTTATCTAAAATAGTTAGACCAAAAATTAGGAGTAGTCTTATACATGAGAGTAACCCATGTATTTTAAAGATTTATTTTTATTGTTTTTGACAGAGAGAGAGAGAGAGAGAGAGAGAGAGAGATACAGAAACAGAGAGAAGGGGGAGGGCCCGGAACAGTCTCCATAGTTGCACATCATTGGTTTTTCCACATAGTTTCATTCCACAGGTGGGCGTGGGGCTGCACAGGACAGGAACTGGGCCGGGGTGTCACCCTGGTGAGAACCGAACTGGGGGCACTCCCAAGTTCAGCATATGGTTCCACACGGGCCAGGATTCAATCCTCGATCCCTGGGGCTGCAAAGTGAGCGCTTAACCCACTGAGCCATCCCGGCTTCCCCATATATTGATTTCTTAATGTTGGGTTAGAAAAGTAGCAGCTGATTTATACATGGGGTGTCTGTCTTATACATGCACAAATACAGTAATTACTCCAGAATGAGAAAAAAAGATTTTGAATAATTTATAAAATCCAAGGTGTTACTTATGGACTGCCATGAGAGTGCAAAATATTATGGAAATATTAAAAACAATGGAAGTCAGGGAAATTCATACCTAAGAGAAGCCTAAGGAGATAGATATAACTAAATAAAATCTTAATATCCTACGACAAAAAAAGGACATTAAGTAAAATAAAGAATTCTGAATAAGTATGGACTTTAGTTAATAATATCAGTATCAGTTCATTAATTGTGACAAATGAACCATGTTAACCTAAGAGGTTAATAGCAGAGGAAAACTGGGTGTGGGATATATAAGAAGTCTCTGTTTGATCTTTGAAACTTTTCTGCAAATTTAAAACTATTCTAAAATATAAACTATAGAAATTCATCCTAGGCAGCTTGTTAGAACAGTAGATGCTAGACATCTGCTAGGAAATACACTATTTAGTTCAAGAGCTCCCAGAAGTTTTACAATGACGGGAAAACCTAAAAAAAAAAAAAAGCTTTCTTGACAGAAAGGCACACTCCTTTAAAGGTTCAGGTCAGTTGTAAGTAATGATACAATATTTTGTCAATAATTAAAATGGTATAAGTACATTTATAAGAATCTTGTTCAATAGCAACAGTTGTTCACAGTAACTTTCTCCTGAACTTTTACCCCCAGAAGGTTAGCATTCAGGAAGCTCAGCTGCTGTCTAACAAACTTAATTAATCAAAAAGTCATTTCCGAGCTGTAACTATGAGTAAAAGTGCTTCAAGTGTGCTAGCAAGCCTACAAGTTAATCAAAATGCTAATGCAGTACAAATTAAAGTTGTGATTAACATTTCACAGTAGCTGCTTAAGTGAATTGATCGCACAAATGGGTTAAGCATTACTCATTTCCTACAGCCCCAATCGGGAAAAGGGTTGTTATGTGGGTATGAGGAGAGGAGATGGGGGTAGAAGGATTCTTCATAATAGCATTGTATCATCAATAAACCATCATCAAATTGTCATACAAAAGCTTACAGGTACAGTCACCCGGGGGAAATAGCCTTCCAAATTATATTATAGTCCTTGAAGGGAGATTGCTTGTAAATCCACAACAGTAAGTAAAGATGTTTAATACCCGAAAATACACACATTTGTGTTAGTTTTGGAAATGCTAAATGCATCAGCTGTGTTTTGCTTCTGGAGTGGAGAATGGTGCTTTGTTTTAGTCAGTGTTTTGGGTGTTCAACTGTGGAATTAAAATGGAGATTTGATACTGTATGATGATTCTGCACCACAGTGTGTATCTTTGCACGTGGAAGAATAAGCACTCAGAATTAAGTTTATTTAGAATTATTTGCTTTTAAATAGTCATCCATTAATAAGACTTCATGAGGCTCCTATGGCAAGATATGAGCTCCTGGCAGTCTGACCAGACAAGCAGTCTGAATTAGACTTCCTTGTCTCTATGACTTTGATAAGGTCACACTAGTGTTTACAACAGACTATATTTGTTGGCAGACAATTCAGATTTGGCAGATAATTTAAAAAACATTTTGAGAATTGACACACAATAAATCTTCCTTTTTAATTCTCTCCTAAGAGAAAAACAGGAAAAAAAACCTAAAATATTTATTCATCCTATTCACCCATGATATATTGAGATCTACTATATGCCAAGAATTGTGCCTGTCATCTTAATAGTCAGTGACATTATAAATAGTTATTGATATGGTTCCAGCATACCTTGGATGATACAAAACTCCTTAAAATATATGCTAATCATATTAATATTCTTTAAAACATACCTATAAATCAGATATATTAAAAAACTTAATAGTATAATTTTCATTGTAGAGTCCTTTAAAGACTTGAGGTGCAGCAATTAACTCTTTAAATTGTGGACTGCTAACTATGTACAATCCTATATTGGAAGTCTGAAGTATTTACTTATAATTCACCTGTCTTTTCCTTAAAACAGTTTGAACTTCTCTTTAGTTTATTGTGCTGTATTTTCCACTTAAAGATAATGTTTCATTTGGTCTTAACTATAAGCATTTAAAAATGTGAAAGATTCTACTAAGACTATATGAAAGATTTTATCTACCATATACAAGTATTGAATTAAGGATATGACCAAGTATTTCTTTTGTTAAGCTTGCAATACCTGGGCTATTTTCACTGCTAACTGTATTTGACTCTATGATTCTAAAATCTGTTCATTTAATTGACACTGATGTTCTTCAGCACATTGACAACCCACTATGTCTGTGCTTAGCATACCCATAAGTAAATACTCCTCAAAGGTTACATTAGCTTTGCTCCATGGCAGTTCTACCTTCTGGCATTATCAAATATTTCTATGCTTTTTAATCTACTACAAATGGGAATCATTTGTTAATGGAAATATATACCCAGTTATAGGCATAGTCTTTCTTAGTTAAAAAAAATTAGATCTATGAAAAATATTCGCATCATTGTATCTTCTTTTGCTTTCCTTATCGTATTCTTTCTTATTCTCAGATCCCAATAAATAAATACATACACACACACACACATACATACATACATGCACACATGCATACATACATATCTTAAGTTTAATAACTTAAAAACTTTGAAAAATAGATTGAAGATTCAATGTGTTTTCGATACATCTGTGGGTTATAGAAAAAGTACAATACTAGTTATTTAAAATGTAATATGTACACTTTAAGTTTATCAGAAATTGTAACAAAGAAGTCAAACTGCTTTGAAGTTTGGGCTAAACAACAACCCCACAAATAAACTTTGAGGGATTTGTTTTTGCAAATTTAATAATATTCTCTGAATGAAGGAAAGTATATAAATCCAATTCATACACTGCCTCTGTCTTATTTTATGCAGCTTATTAAAGTTATTTTTTTAAAGATTCATTTTGTTTTTGACAGAGAGAGACAGAGACAGAAAGACACAGAGAGAAGGGGGAGGGCATAGAGCATTCTCCATAGTTGTATGTCATCAGTGTTTTGACATAGCTTCATTCCACACAGGTGGGCTGGGGGCCATGCAGGGCAGGAGCTGGGTGGGGGTCTCCCGCATGGGAGGCACGAGACTGTGAGCTGGGGGCTGAACTGGGGGCCACACCCCAGTTTAGCATATGGGTCTGCATGGGCTGGGGCCAGAATTTGATCCTCGGACCCTGGGGCTGTAAAGAGAGTGGTTAACCTGCTCAGCCATCCCGGTTTCCCCTTAAAAGTTATTTTTTGACTAGCACATTTTATGACAATTGATCAAGCCTATTAGAACATATTAACATTAACTTGAGTAGTAGAGGAACTACATATTATCTTATGTGTCAAAAGGAAGAAAGACTGAAAACTCAGTAGTTCAAAAATACTTTGACATTAAAGAAAATAATATGACAGGTTCTATTATATATTAAAGTTAGATGCAAGAATTTGCAAAACAATGGAAACTTACCAGAACATAAGTCCATAAAGGTCTTCCTCTTAGGCATTGAATCATGTAGATTATCATCAAGGCAGGTCCCCTGGCTTACCTCTACCTACTTCCTTTTGGGCGATGGCACATAATTCAATCTATATAAACATGTGCCTTGATATGCAAAATACAGAACTTCACATTCTTCCTCAATAGTAAAGAGAAAATGTCTGCTATCTTTTGGAGAGTTGGTAGTTCCGTATGTTGGAACAAAGACCTTGAGAATGCCTACTGCTACTGGAAGTTTGAAGTTTTGCAAAAAATACCAGTGGGATGGACAAAGGGTACTTTCCAGGGGAGCCCCAATTAGTGGTGGCAGTGATTAACCACTGAACAAAGACAAGGACCTAATTTAAGCATAGAAGGCAAACCTTCAGGACTGAAAGATCATAAAATGTGTGTATTTATAAACCTATGCACAGATTGTTTTAATGTGCATATACTCCTCATTATAGTGTCATAATTATGATGACATTTTCCTTTCCCCTATGATTTAATCAGCAACCTGATCTTTCCCCTTATTTCCAATTATCGTAGTTTTAGGAAAGAATGTGGGGGAGTAAACGTTTGATTTATTGGTCTATCTAGCATAATATAAAAGTCCTGAGAAGGATCATAAGCAGCTGATAGAAAAAAGGCAAACAGATATCCACTGGACACTCTAGAGTGATGTATTAAAGCAGTTACAAATATCAATCATATTAACAAGTCCCTCTTAGAAACTGGTTAAAGTAATTATAGGCAGGCTGTTGAAAAGGAAACTAGAATAATTAAAGGGGGGTGACTTGAGTATATATTGAAAAGGAGAGATTAATTAAAAAATATTATTCATAGTCTAGCGGGAATTCTTGGTTCAAAAAGAAGTGGAAATTCTTGTAAAGCTCTCACATATTAAAACAAATTCTGAATAGAACACAGTACAATTTTAAAATCCATATTTATAGGACAAGAGAACCCATATACTATTTGGCTTAGTATTGCATTTATATAGTTTTCATTTAAAAGAAGATGGTTTTAATGTAAAGACTTATGGCACTTAGAAAAGATCAGAGGATGGATGGGGAGGCAAATATATGGTGATGGAAAGAAAACTGACTGTAGGTGGTGAACACATAATGCAACACATAGATGAGGTACTATAGAATTGTACATCTGGAACCTATGTAATTTTTACTAACCAATGTCAACCCCCAAGATTTAACAATTATTAAAAAAAAAAAAGAAAGAAAGAACAGATTAGAGATATTAGGGCAGGATTTAAATTCTTGGTATCTCCACTTGGTTTCAGTATGGATTGCCTCAACAAATCACCTTTGACAAAGTTATTTGATTTCTCTGAACACCATTATTTTTTGTCCTTTGATAAGAAACAGTGTGAAGTCGAGAGCTAATAAAACACTAGACATCAATGATCAGTTCTATCTTTGACATCAAATTTAAAAAATTTAGGCAAGTCATTTTAATTTTTGATTCTTTTTATTTGCAGTTTTCCCATAAAGCTAAAATAAAGTTTTTCTTTGGCATATCTGGCACAAAAGGTATGTGACATCATTTACTGCATTTCACAAAAATATTTTAGAGTTTACTATATGATCAAGAAGAGGATTTCAAAAGTGAATTGAAAAAATAATCAATTCCATAATTGTTCAATTTACAAATTAGAATATTTTAAGCAGACTTTAAAAATTGAGGTATGTACAGAAACTTTTAATCTTATTTTTTGTTAAACGGAATGAAAATAAAAATGCTAGTGACAGTAAAATACTAAAAAAGATCCTGACTAAAACATCTTAAATCCAATATTGACATAAATGACCTTGCTATATAACTTCAGATAAGAGAAGGCAGGCTATACTGTACAATTTGACTTCAAGCGCGAATAAAGTACTACTACAAACACTACATTTTTCTTTTGTGAAAGAGTCCCTAGTACTCGGGTACTCACAACTACAGTGTTTTCATAATCTCAATGAAGGCTCATGTAAAAGATATATTTCTATAAAATAGGAGGAGAACTGACTCTGAGTGGTGAAGATGTAATGCAACACATAGATAAGGTACTGTAGAATTGTACACCTGAAACCTATGTTATATTTACTAGCCAATGTCACCCCAGTAAATTTAACAATTAAAAAAAAAATTGGAGTTAAATGACTATGATAAAGCAAGGAAATAAGACAGACCTAGTTCCTTGAGTCCTCAAATCGGTGTTTACTTTATAAACATTAACACCAATGCCCCACTCTTACAAGGTGTTACTTTTACTTGGACACCAGGGGTTAAGGGAGTTGCCTAAGGCCTTATACTAAAATAGGAGCAGAGCTGAATTTATAGGAAAAGCTGGTGGCTCCGAGGACCATACATAGAACATAAGATCATGCTGCTATTCCGTGAGGGCAGTGCTATAATTTTCAATGAGCTAGCAGCACTGCAGCTCAGAAAACCATTGAGCCAATGCTTTCCAAGGCCAAGAGTATCCATGTATCAAATGAGAAAAATAGGGTATAATAATTAAGACTGTCAATTGGTCATGGAAATTTTTAAGCACTCTTAATCTTCTCCCAAAAATTTCTATGGGTGACCTCATATTCTTTCTTCACCTTTCTGCTTGCTTACTTTTATCACAATCTGACAAAAAACTGCAAAAATAAGAGGGATTAGAATATGAAGCTAGTTGCCATCTCTGTACAACTAAGTTTCTTTTCAGGTGGCTTTTGGAAAGCCAAGTCAACATTTAAAATGATTATTAATTCTTATAATTTATAATAAAGAAAAACTGCACACACAATGTCTGACAACAGGGAACTCATTTAATAAACTATATACTTCACATGAAGGCTTATAGTGAAACCATTATGCTTGAGAAGAACATTTAGTGTTATAAATTAAGTGAAAAAGATTATACATAAAATGACAAAAATTTGCAAAGAATGAAGTGAGTAGGCAAGTGTGTATGTGTGTAAATTTACAAAGAAAAAGGGCCTCTCAGCCTCCAAAGAGAAAAAAGAACTATAGTAACTGTTGTATCCTAATTAGTAATTTTGTTTTTTGTAGAAACAAGGGTTAGTAATTCTAAAACTGCATCAGGAGCATGCTAGAATTGAGGAAATATGTTTTGATTAATGAGAGTTAGGCAGCTCGCAGGTAGAGAAAAGAGTTATAAATCTAAAAAGGAGGAAGACTAAAATAACCCTTTGGTATTAGATTAGAATTGGAGGTATTAGAATGAACTGATGAATTTATGAAAACTAACGTTTTCCATATACCCAAACACATTCCCATATACACATACATACATGTAAAAATAGATCTATAAATAGATATAGATGTGTGTGTATAAATAGTTTCATTTTCTAGTCTTGTCCACCGAGAAAGTCTAGAGGCAAAAACACCCAGGTAGAGATGGAGTTAACAAGCACTCAGCTTTTAGTTTCTGAATAATGGCTCTGGAAAAATAGCTGATTGTAGGGCTGGGGCAGGAGAAAAGTAAAAGACGCCAGAATGCAAGGTGGTGTTCACCAAATGTAGGACATGTCAAAAGGGGTAGAGGAGCCAACACGAGAGGCCCCAGTGGTTGACTCTTGAGACAGTATGAGTAGCAAAACAAATAATGACAGTAACAGATTTTACCCAGTAGAATAAAACAAACATTTGTGAGTCTATACTTATATAAATAAATAAAGGAATAAAGTAAATAAATAAAGGCTATAATCAATAAGACAAGGAATAACAAGTGCTGGATAGGCTGTGGAGAAAAAGGAACCCTCATACACTGCTGGAGGAAATGTAATTTGGTACAAACAATATGGAAGGCAGTATTGAGATTCCTCAAAAAATTAGTAATGGTGGGAGAGGAGGGACAGGGAGCTACATATAAGGTGATAGAAAGATTTGTATACCTGGAATTTACTGATAAATGTAACCCTAATAAATTTAACAACTAAAAAAAAAAAAAAGAAAAAATATTAGGAAAGAAACTGCCATATGACCCAGCAATCCCTCTTCTGGGCATCTACCCCCCAAAATTTGAAAACCTTAATCCACAAAGATATATGTACCCCAATGTTCATTGCAGCAATGTTCATGATGGCCAAGTCGTGGAAACAACCAAAGTGTCCTTTGATAGATGACTGGATAAAGAAGTTGTGGTACATTTACACAATGGAATACTACTCAGCGATAAGAAAAGATGAAATATAGTCATTTGTGACAACATGGATGGACCTTGAAACCATCTCATTAAGTGAAATAAATCAGACTGAAAGAATCAAGAAACATATGACCTCACTTATAGGTGGAATATAAAACTGAAAGTAGCAAAGAAACAAAAACTCATGGACATAGTCAATAAACTAGTGGTTACCTGAGGGTAAAGGGGAAGGTGTGTAGGAGAGTACGGGCAGGTAGGGGAGCAGGGAGGGGGCATCAAATATACGATGATGAAAAGAGAACTGACTCTGGGTGGTGTTGAGCATATAATGCAATACATAGACAATGTAATGTTGAACTGTATACCTGGAACCTATGTAATTTTTACCAACCAGTGTCACCCCAATAAATTTAACAATTAAAAAATATATATAAATAAGAAAAAAATGGCCAAAAAAAAAAAAAAAAGGAGAAAGGAAAGTTCTTATAGTAAATTCTAGAATAATGGAAATAGAAAATCACAATAGTGATTACTATTTCAGGTAAAAATCTTCAATAGATACTGAAAATAATGTAGAAAAGTATGATAATTGAGCAATGTGATCCACCACATAAATAAAAGATAAAAACTTCTGATTATATTAATTGACACAAACTTTATATTTCTAAAATTAAATTTATTTCAAAATAAAAAATACAGCGATCCCTCGTTTTTCGCGGTTAATGGGGACCAGAACCTTCCGCGAAAGCTGAAAAACCGCGAAGTAGGATTGGCCCCTAGGAATGTTCGTGTATGCGGGTACAAGAATGTTTTAAATATATAAACAGTATTCATACTTTACTCAGTTAAGACAAAAATGACAACAGTATATGTATTTACTTAAACGTGTCAGTGCTAATTAACAAGGTGAATGACAAAACCTTATACAGTAATAAACATGAATCAACATTGCTTTCTGAGAGAGGCGAAGAGTCTTGTGTGGGGGGCGGAGGAGAGGCTCTCACGTGACTCGTAGAAGCGTTAGGCTCACTCGGAGCCTCTTCTGCTGGAGGCGCTGACGGGAGAGCCGGGGCTTTACCTTGGAGAGAAACATGGTGATGGGGAGTTGTTGTCTTTGTTTTTTCTTTTCCTTCAAAATTCCCCTGTACAAGGACATAACCCCATCAACGCGATGGCTGAACTCGACAGCTCGAACCATATTGTCGTCAATGTCTTGTGCAAATTGTTGCATCGCTCTTGCCATGTTGCACAATTGTTGCAGATTCTCCAGGGTAAGGCCACGCTTTTCAGT
>PVKE010046532.1:0-12220 GCA_004027555.1 Craseonycteris thonglongyai | reverse complement strand
GGGGCTCCAGCTCCTCCCGGGGCTCCCGGGCGCCCGCCGGGGCCTCACCTCCGTCCGCAGCGTCTCCAGCTCCTCCTGGGGCTCCCGGGGCTCCCGGGGCTGCAGCTCCTCCCGGGGCCGCGCCAGCGCCTTCCTCTCCAGGTGCCGCCGGAGCGCGCGTTGGAGGACGGCGGCGGCTCGGTCCCCCGCGGCCGGCCCTGGGGGCGGGGAGCGGGCGCGTGGACCCCAGCCCCACGCCGGCCCCTGCAGCGGAGGACCCGCCGGGGGGGAGGGGTGGCCGCCGAGAGCCCGGAGGGCCCGGGGTCTCCGCAGAAAGCCCCCGCCCCGGGCGCAGCGGGGGCCTGGCAGCCCCTCTGATCCCCCAGCTGGGGAAGGCGTTAGCGGGGAACTGAGGCAGGGCGAGGGGAATGGCCCCAGGGGGCCAGGGCGCGGCGGGCCCTCACGGGACCCCGCGGGGCTGCGGCCGGGGGGCTCGGTCACCGGCCCGGGGCCCCGCCCCACCGTCAGCCCGGCCTCCCAGCCGGGTCTCACCGCCCAGCTGGGAGGGGAGCGGGACGGCGACCCCGCCCCGCCATGCTGCCCGCCCCCTGCGTGACGGCCGGTGGCCCGGTCAGCCCTTCTGGGCCTCAGTGACCCTTCCTCGGAAATGGGGTACAAGTGGCAGCCACACCCCACGGGGCTTTCCAACCACCCCGTCACGGGATGCTGTGAGCGCCCCAAAGTTATCTGTGCTCGACACCCGCTTCTGTAGCGGGGCCGTGGGCGACACGGAGCGAGACGGCGGGTGGGGGGTGATGGGGACCCGGCAGGGGACACGGCAGGGGATGGCCCAGGAGGGGCGGGCAGCAAGGCCAGGCCCGCGTGCAGAACCCCACACACCCCGCGCCTCCGTCAAACGGGGGGCCAAAGACGAGCTGACCACGCGGGGGTCCCCCCCACCGCTGGGGAGGGTCGCAGCGAACACGGGTGTCGTGAGTGGAGATGGATCCGGAGGACACAGCACAGAGACCAGCAAAGGCCATCGGCCACCAGGGCCACTCGCGTCCGCGATGCAGCCCAGCGAGCGGAGAGCAGGTGTGGACATGCGACGCGGAAACGTGTCCTGAACTGAATACGAAGACGAGAGACCCACCAGGGAACACGGAGGAAAAGAAAAAGCTGCTCAAGCACCCACGTGGGAACCAAGGAACCAAGGGGGGCTCCCCGGGGCCTTTGCACAGCCACGGTAACCGGGAGGGCGGAATGGCTCCACCGCCACCGGGTCCTCAGGGCCCAGGCGCCCAGGGAGGGGCAGGAGGCCCCGAGCCGGCGCCCCTCCAGCCGCCCCGGGGACGCCCGCTGGGCACCAGCCTGCCCGCGCCCAGGCTGGCTGCTGACCCCGGAGGGCGACAGCGTGCAGAACCCAGCGCCCCGGGCTGCAGATGTGAAGGGAACGGGGCTTCCCGTGGGGCCCCGCCCAGCTGCCCGTGAGGCCACGCCCCCCGGCAGGCCCGGTGTGTGCCCCGCCCAGCTGCCCGTGAGGCCCCGCCCAGCTGCCCGTGAGGCGCCGCCCAGATTCCCGTAAGCCGCGCCCTGTGGGCGGGCCTGGCGTGGGCCCCGCCCAGATTCCCGTGAGGCCACGCCCCCGGGGCGGGCCCGGCGTGGGCCCCGCCCAGCCCGTCCTGGACCGCCCGGGGCTGGAGCCCCCGAGCCCCCGGGGAGGGACGTGCGGCGCGCACGCGCACACCGCGCGGGGCGGCCCCTCCCCCACCCGCGGGCCGCCGCGTCCGGGCTGCTAAGTAGCCCCCAGCCGCCGGGCAGCTTTAACGAGCGGCCGGGGCGCGTCCGCCTCGGCCAATGCAGGGCACGCGGTGCCGCGGGGCGCCGCCCTGCACCGTGTCCTGGAGCCCCAGGCCCTGGCGAGGCTCACAGGGGGCGCCCCGCGGCCCGCCCCCTACAGCGCCCCACCAGCTGCCCCCTCCCCGCTTCTGTGCGCCCACGCGCTCCCCAGGCTGCAGCCGGAGACCACGGTGCAGCCCCCGGAGCCCCCCCAGGCTGAACGGGAGACCACGGTGCAGCCCCCGGAGCCCCCCCAGGCTGCAGCCGGAGACCACGGTGCAGCCCCCGGAGCCCCCCCAGGCTGAACGGGAGAGGGGCGCTGGGCAGGGCCGCGCCGGGCAAACCCGTCCAGCCGGTGAGGCTGGGACACGGCCCTGGGCGTGGGCGTGAGTCAGCCGCCGCGGGCTCGGGAAACGCCGCGGCGGAGGCCGTCTGGGGCCTCCCTCCCCATGGGAAGCCAGCGGACGAGCCAGCGCCCGGGGAGCCCCCGCCTCACCCCACCACCCCCGGGCTGGCTTGGCGGGGGCTCCCCGGGCCCGTGCGCCGTGGGCAGCGCAGCCGGACCCCAGCCAGGCCGGCCTCCAGGGCCCCCGCCGCACCCCAGGGCTGGCTGGGCCCCGTCTCAGCCCACAGGATGGGGCCCCTCAGGGCCCAGTGTCCCCAGCACAAGCGCCCACCCCCCAGGCCAGCAAGCCCACCGTGTCCAGCGACCTCAGGCCCCGGGGCCCCCGCTGAGCGTGTGGCCGGGGTCTCCCATGGCGGCTGGGTTGGGACTATCTGTGGCCAGTGAGGGTGCAGCCCCTGGCCCCGTGGGGTGCAGCCCCTGGCCCCGTGGGCTGCACCTGGAGTTCCGGGCACCAGGGCTGGGCTGGGGGGGAGAGGCACCAGCACCCGCCCAGGGCAGGACCAGACGCGTCCCACACTCAGCGCTGCGGCTGCCGCGTGTCGTCACCTCCTCCAGCTTCTCTGTCTCCCTCCCTGTCTGGCCGGTGAGGCCTGTCGCCCTAAAGGCCTGCGCTCGCCCCGTGGCAGCGGCGAGTCCCCATAAACTCCCAGGGGTGGCCCGGTCCGCAGGGCGGGGGCCCCACCACGCCGGGCAGGCCGGGCACGAGGGGCCGCGGCAGCCGTCGGCCCACCCTGGCCCCTCCTGACTGAGGCCGGCCAGTGGATGAGCCGGGGAGCCGGCCCCCGGGGGGGAAGAGGTGCCCATCATGTCTGGGAAACGGAGTCGGGCACGCAGGCCCCGAGCCAGGAGGGCGGGCAGGGCGCAGCCGGCCACCGAGGCCGGGACCCCGCCCCTGGACGCGCCCCTGGACGCGCCCCTGGACGCGGGGGCCCCTCGGGGTGCTGCTGCGGGGGCGGCCCCCACGGGGCACGTGACCAGTGGCGAGCCGGTTCCTCAGGGACAGCCCGGGGCGGCCGGGCCAGAGTCTCCACGGGCAGCGCAGAGGCCAGGGCGGGCCGCCGCTCCGGGGTCCGAGCCGGCGCGCATGGAGGGCTGGGGGCCGGGGGCCCTGGGGCCCAGCCTGGGGCCCGAGCTGCTGAGGCTGCACGAGGTCCAGCTCTGCCTGGCCCAGGAGCAGCGGCTGCTGGAGGACCGGCGGCGGCAGGCGCAGCTGCACCTGCAGCTGTGGCCGGAGCATGAGCTGTGGTTGCAGCAGCTGCAGGAGCAGCAGGCCTGGGTGCGCATGGAGGGGCTGCAGCTGGCCATGGCCCTGGAGCAGCTCCGGAGCGAGGGCCTGGGAGCCACGCCGCAGACCCAGGGCCAGGTAAGGCCCAGGGGCCAGGGGCCGGGGGGACAGCGTCTGGGGCGGGACGGACCCACAGGGACGTGCAGGGTGCCCGGAGGAGGCCGGGGAGCTTGGTGGGGCCGCCGCGGGCTCAGGGCCGGGCCGGACACGGGGCACCCTTGGGCCCACCTGCACATTTGCGAAGTGAGTCTGAGAGGCCAGGTGACAGCACACCCTCTCCGGCCGGTTGGTGCTGGGCAGGCCGAGGCAGGGTGCTTGTTCGGGGAAACTGAGGCCCTGGTGCTGGCGGTGGGCACAGGCGGTGGGCCAGGAACCCCGCAGCGAGACGCCCCGGGCACAGCTTCCTGACAGCTGTCGGGCAGCGTGGCCCAGGGCGCTGCCCGCGTGGCCCTGCTCAGCCTCATTCCTGGGCGCCCCTGGCCTCAGACGCGGCTGGGGCTATTTTGGGGAACGCGGGCCTAACCCCGGCGTGGCAGGAAGCATCACCACGTGCCGCCACGTCCCGTGACCTGGGAGCCCTTGGGCACCCCCACCCCGGGGGCTGGAGCAGGCCCAGCCCACGCGCACGGGCCGCCTCCGGAGCACAGGGTTGGGGTGCCCTCTCAGCAGAGGGGACCCCAGTGCAGGCCTGGGCGCTGGGCCAGTCCGGCTGCAGCCTACAAGGGCTTGACGGCTCAGCACAGAACGCGGACGGGAGCCGTGACAGAGAAGAAACGGGGCGCAGAGAAGAAATGGGGCGCAGAGGAGGGGAGCGGGGCCCCACCGCAGGACAGACAAGGTGTGCGGCCGCCCCCACTGAGTCTGGAAGCGGCTGTAGAGACGGTGCCCCATGGGAGCAGCGCGGGACGCCCCGGCGGGGCAGAGGGTCCGCGTGGACCCCTCACGTGGCCTGAAAAGCCCCCCATGTGGGCGTCAGCCCTGCTGCGTTCCGGAACCTTCTTCCCGGCCCCGTGTGTTCTGATCACTGCCCCAGGCCCCCCGACGCGCCCGCCAGCCCCCGGGGTGCACGACCCAGGGTCGGGGTCTGGAATGGACGCTCGGCCACACCCAGCTCAGGGGGTCTCACCAGCTAGTGTTGGGGTGCGGGCAGCCCCGGAGGTCGGAGGGCACAGGCACTCACCAGCAGCAGCTCTGGGGGTGGCGCTGGGGAGGGGCGTCGGCCACTCCCCTGAAGCCCCTGTCGGAGCCCCGTTCTCACTGCTCATGGTCCTGGAGGTGGGGGCGGGGGTCAGCGTGGCAGCTGGGGGCAGCAGGGCACGCTGCCGTGGGCCCGGGGGGTCCAGTGTTTCTCTCCCTGATCCAGACCCCTGGGCTGCCAGCCGGACAAGCCTCAGCGTCCTGCAGGCGCCGAGCCTGCCCCCGACTCGGCCCCTTCCCCTCTGGCCTTGGCAGCGGTGGTTGTCGGGGGGCAGGGGGCTGGAAGCTACACTCCCCCCCACCGCACCCCCCGTTCCCACCCTGATGGCCGCTGGGGAGCGGCTCTGAGTGTGTGTGGAGGGAACTAAGACGGGGTCCTTTGGGGGGCGAGGCGAGGAGGAAGGTGGCGGAGGCTGGCCGGCCTGTGACAGAGAAGGAAAGTGTTGGGGGCGTGGGGAGGGGCCCTAAGGGAGGGTCTGATGGGGAACTGGGGATCTGAAGTGTTTGGGGGGCTTCCTCGTGTGCGGGAAGGGAGCGCGCCTGTGTGGGGGGCCCCGTGGGAGTGGGGGGCCCTGTTTATGGGCCGGGTCCTGCGGGGGAGGTCCCTGCTCTTGCAGAGGTGGTCTGCGGGCCATCAGTGGACGTGGGGGCCCGTTTCTGGGTGGGGTCGGTGCACGTGGGGTCCCCTTTGTGTGGGAACGTTGGGGTGCACCTGTGTGATGGATGGGAGGGACGTGGTGGTGTGCACGGAGGACCCCGTGTATGTTCCGGGGGCTCCTGGGGCCAGTGGGGTCCCGTGTACAGAGTAAGGGCTGGTGTGTGCAGGACCCCCTGGACGGACGTGTGGCCAGAGCTGTGTCCCTTACGTGCCTGTGGCGTCCCGTCCATGCGGGGCTGGGGGCCTTCTGAGTCCCCGCAGGCTCCTATACCTGTGCGTGCGTGCATGTGTGCGTGCGTGCGCCGTGGGGTGCAGCGTGCGTGGGGGGCTTCCGTGTGCGGGGACTGGTGTGGGGGTGGGTCCATCTGTGCGGGAAGGTCCCCGAGTGTGGGCGTCGGTGTGCGCGCTGGGCTCCTGGGGGGCCCCAGGTGGTCATGGGCGTCTGGGCGTGATGCGTGGGGTCCCTGGAGCTCGCGGGGTCCCCTGTGCTCACGGGGTCCCCTGTGCGTGCAGGTCCCCGGAGCTCGCGGGGTCCCCTGTGCTCGCGGGGTCCCCGGAGCTCGTGGGGTCCCTTGTGCACACAGGTCCCCGGAGCTCGTGGGGTCCCTTGTGCGCACAGGTCCCCGGAGCTCGCGGGGTCCCCTGTGCTCGCGGGGTACCCGGTGCTCACGGGGTCCCCTGTGCTCGCGGGGTACCCGGTGCTCACGGGGTCCCCTGTGCGCGCAGGTCCCCGGAGCTCGCGGGGTCCCCGGCCCGGCCCCGCCTCCCGTGGCCTCACCTGCCTCACCTGCCTCACCTGCCTCCCGGGCCAGACCCGAAGCCCCACCCCCGCCACGGCTGGCCCCGTCTCCTAGCGACCGAGCCGGAACTTCCGAGTCACCCCGACTTCCGGGGCGAGGGTCAGGGGTCAGGCGTAGGGCCCTCGAGGCTCCGGGGGGCAGAAGGGCGCCCGGGGGGCGCGGGGCGCCGGGGCGCGGGGCGCGGCCGGGGCGCGCGGGGGGCCGGGCGCGGGCGGGGCGCGGGGCGCGCGGGGCCCCGGGGCGCGGGGCGCAGGAATGCGGGTGGGGCCGCCCCGCCCCCAGGTGCTGCCCGGGCAGGTCGGCGGCGGCGGCGGCGGCGGGCGGGGCGGGGGCGGGCGCGTGAATCAGGCCGCGCGGCGGGCGGGACGCGGCAGGGAGTGGCTGCCGGACCGACCGGACGGCGAGGCCGCTGGGCGGCGGTCGGCTCCTGCTGCCCTCGTCCTGGGAGCCCCCGCGCACCTGGCCAGGTAGGGCCCCCTGCGCGGGCTGGGGCGGGAGCCCCCCGGGCGGCCCTCCCGCCGGCACCCGGGCCGGGGCCGCGGCCGCAGGCGCCGGTGTGGACGCGAGCGCCCTCGCACGACGCGGGCCCGGGGCCCGGGGCCCGGGGTCCTGCCCGGCCGGCCTGGCTGCAGCCTGGGGACCGTGCGGGGCCCGGCCCGGCCCGCTTCCCCGGGGCCGCCTCAGGCCCCCGGCCGCCTCCGGTGCGAGGCGAGCGCCCGGGAAACGGGGGTCCGTGCGCGGGGTCCCGCCCACACCCACCTCCGCGCTGCTCGCGCCTGTCCCGCACCCCGGGGCCTGGCGGAGCCCCGCTCTGTGCCTGGGCCCGGCCCCTAGGCACCCCGTCCGCTGCCCGGGTGGGGAGGGTCCGCGGTTCGGAAGCCCCTGACCGCGAGCCCATTGGAACTCCGGGGCCCGGGACGCCAGACGGCGTGTGTCAGAGGTCAGAGGTCAGCACCGAGGCGCTGCCTCCTGCTGAGTCACTGGACTGGGTGGGAGAAGCGCCCCTCCCTCCCGGCAGGGCAGGCGTGGGGGGGCGCGCTGTTGGGGCTCCCCACTGCGGGCTGGGGGTGGCCACAGTGCAGGGCTGTGCGGACCCACGGAAGGGAGCCGTTCACGGAGGCCGGGCATTGCGGGACGAGCTGAGCAGGACCCCCTGGAGCCCCCCGTGTGCCCGCCGTGGGACCCCACCCCCACCCGGCCCCCTGAACACGCAGCCGGGACTGTGTGTCTGGTCCCATCCCCGGTGAAGTTGGGGGAGGATGGTGCCCCTTCCTCAGCGTCACCTCCAACATGGAAGGTGCCCCCCAAGCCCGGCATGGCCAGACGCCGGCCCTGGGCAGCCGCACACCACAGTGCCCTCCCCATCCGATGCAGTGTGAGCCCACCCCCACCCCCACCCCCAGATCACACCCCAGTTAGCCTGTCGCACCACCCCGGGGAAAGGGGGCAGGAAGGGTCCCCCAGGTCCCTGACCCCATCTGGGCAGTGGGCGCTGCGGCCAGGTGGGCAGACCCCTCCCTGCCCCCGCAGCAGCTGCACGCCCCACCTGGGGCTCTCCTGCCCCCCACCCCCCGCCCCTGCAGCAGCTGTGCACAGAGCTGGGGAGGAGCGCCCCTGGTCTCCCGCCGACCACTTCCCAGGCAGGCCCATGGGAGGCGCGCGACATTGGGGCACGCAGGAGGGCAGCACCGCATTCAGAGCCCGGGACAGCCCCGGGGCCACCGCACAGGCCTCTGACTCCTACCTGAGGGGGGCAGGGGGCAGGGCGGTGACAGACACTTGGACAGATGGCAGCTGCCACACAGGGCTGGGCTTGGCTGGGACAGGACTGTTAAGCTCCGGGACAGCCAGGAGCTGTGCCCGGCTCAGCCAGGGTGGCAAGCCCTAGCGTCCCTGTCTCGGGGAGCAGTGGGTCAAAGGGCAGGGGGCAGGCTTTGGGGGGCTGTGGGGGTGGGGAGACCTGCAGGGTGGGGGCAGGTGTGGCCGGGGGCTGTGGGTGGGGCTCAATCTGGGTCCCTCGCTGGGCAAATGCAGTGACCAGCTCTCTGTGCTGAGCTCGTTTGGGGCCGGCCGTGGTGTCTGCTCAGCCCCGACAGTGCAGGTGAGGGGCCCCGGGACCCCACGCTGGGGACAGACGCAGGCTGCTGAGCGTGTCTAGTGTGCACAGTGCCAGGGACCCACAGAAACGCACCATCATGAAATCGGAAGAGAAACGTGAATGCGACAAAGAACCCAGCCCCAAGGACTGTCACCTTTATGCCGCTAGCTGACATGCCGTGCTTAACGTTTTTAGGGTGGAAAAGGCCCACAAAGCAGAAGCACCTGGCAGGGGTCCCCGAGGCCATCGGGGAGCCCCGAGTGGGGGAGGGGGGCTCCCACGGAGTCAGAGCCCCGGCTGGAAGCTGGGGTGCGTGGCGGCCCTCCCTGGGTCCAGCCAGCACGGCCAGGGCAGCTGGTGACAAGGCACCCTGCGGATGTCCCCTGGCTAGAGGCCACCCACAGCCCGTGGGCTCGCTGCCCCGCCCTGTGAGGTGTCCTCTGTCCCTCCCCCAGGGCCCTGGCCCCATCATGGCCCGCCGCTCCCAGAGCTCCTCGCAGGGGGACAACCCGCTGGCGCCCGGCTACCTGCCGCCTCACTACAAGGAGTACTACCGCCTGGCGGTGGACGCGCTGGCCGAGGGCGGCCCCGAGGCCTACAGCCGCTTCCTGGCGGCCGAGGGGGCTCCCGCCTTCCTGTGCCCCAGGGAGCTGGACTACGTGAGCCGGCACCTGCGGCCCCCTCAGCATGCTGCCCACGAGCCCCCGGACGCCGGCCCTGCCAGCGTGGACGTGGACGGCTCCTCGGGCACCTACTGGCCCGTGAACTCCGACCAGGCGGTGCCGGAGCTGGACCTGGGCTGGCCCCTGACCTTCGGCTTCCCGGGCACCGAGGTCACCACGCTGGTGCAGCCGCCCCCGCCGGACACCCCCAGCATCAAGGACGAGGCGCGGAGGATGATCCGCTCTGCCCAGCAGGTGTGCCACCCAGCAGGGGAGGGCGGCCCGAGCTGGGCCTGGAAGCCTGAGTGCCAGTTTGGGGGCCCAGGGCGTGGCCAGGGCCCCCCAGGGTTTGGCTGCTGCAGACGGCACAGGCTTGCTTGCCTGTGGTCACGGCCGGGGCCCAGAAACTCGGGCTTTGGGGCGGTTGGGCCACCTCCTGGCCTGGATTTGTTGTTCCCAGAAGTCCCTCCAGTCCTGTCCTTGAAGCAACAGGGGGCTTCTTGTCCGTCCACACCCCCCGCCCCCCAAAGCAGCTGGCAAAGGGCAGGGGACATGTTAAGCCTCACAGATGCAGACTGAGGCAGCAGGTGCAGCCGCCACAGGGCGGGGGCTCGGGCACCTTGGGCACCTTGGCGTCTGCCCCGTGCAGGGCTGTGCCCAGGCGTGAGCACCCACCCCCCTCCTGGCCCGCAGCGCGACAGCCCCTGCGCCTGACCCCATCCCCCAACTGTCCCCCGGCATGAGCCCCTGGACCTTTTGGGGTGATGCGGAGGCCCCCGGGCCGAGGGCTCTGGCCTTTGTCCTGGACCCGCCCACCCCCCACAGGTGGTGGCCGTGGTGATGGACATGTTCACCGACGTGGACCTGCTCGGGGAGGTGCTGGAGGCCGCCGCTCGCCGCGTCCCGGTCTACATCCTCCTGGATGAGATGAACGCGCAGCACTTTCTGGACATGGCGGACAAGTGCCGGGTCAACCTGCACCACGTGGACGTGAGCGGGGCGGGCGCGGGGCGCGGGGCGCGGGGCGGCCCCTCCGCGGAGACCTGACCCCGCGCTCTCGCCCCAGTTCCTGCGCGTGCGCACCGTGGCGGGCCCCACCTACTACTGCCGCACCGGGAAGTCCTTCAAAGGCCACGTGAAGGAGAAGTTCCTGCTGGTGGACTGCGCTGTGGTCATGAGTGGGAGCTACAGGTGCGTCCGGCCCCGGCGCCCCCTGCCCACCACCCGAGGGCCTCCTCTCCGGAGCCCCTTGTCCTGGGGCCCCTGTCCCGGCCCCGCGGGGCCCTCCCCGGCCTGTGCCCTTGCAGACCTCCCACCGCCAAGCCGCAGGCCGGCCTCTGAGGCCCCGCCCTCCCCGGCTGGCCCCGCCCCTGACGGGCCCCGCCTTCTCAGCTGGCCCCGCCCTCCCTGACTGGCCTCACCCCGCCCCCAGCTACTCGCCCCGCCCCTTAGCTGGCCCCGCCCCTGACCGGCCCCGCCCTCCCTGACTCTGGCCCCGCCCCGCCCCTGACCGGCCCCGCCCCCGGCCCCGCCCTCCCTGACTCTGGCCCCGCCCCGCCCCCAGCTTCATGTGGTCCTTCGAGAAGCTCCACCGCAGCCTGGCGCACGTGTTCCAGGGCGAGCTGGTCTCCAGCTTCGACGAGGAGTTCCGCATCCTCTTCGCCCAGTCGGAGCCGCTGGTGCCCTCGGCCGGGGCGCTGGCTCGCATGGACGCTTACGCCCTGGCTCCGTACTCGGGCGCCGGGCCGCTCATGGGCGCGCAGGCCGTCGGGGCGCCCGCCCCCTTCTCCTTCCCCAAGCGCGCGCACTTCCTGTTCCCGCCGCCCCGGGAGGACGGCCTGGGCTTCCCGTCCTTCCTCGACCCCGACCGCCACTTCCTGTCGGCCTTCCGGCGGGAGGAGCCGCACGCGGGGCTGCGGCCGCCGCCCCGGTGGCCGGACGCCGAGGCCGGGCTCGCCGGGGAGCTGGCGGGCCCGCGCGGCCTCTTCCAGGCGCGGCAGCTGGAGGTGGACGCCTACAAGCGGCACAGCTACGCGGCCGCCGACGGCGCGGGCGCCGTGGAGAGCTTCGCGCGGCAGGTGTCGCGGCAGACGTTCCTGAGCCAGGGCGACGACCTCCGCTTCCAGACCAGCCACTACCACCGCGACCAGCTCTACCAGCAGCACTACCAGTGGGACCCGCCGCCGCCGCCGCCCGCGCGCCCGCGCGCCCCGGGGCCCGGGGCTCGCTTCCCCGAGCTCGGCCCGGAGCCGCCGCAGCGGCTGGACTACGTGCCGTCGGGCTCGTCGCGCGAAGTGCGCCTCGGCTCGGACCCCGCCTTCGGCCCCGGAGCCCGCGGCCTGGATCCCGGCGGGGCCCCGCGCCCCACCCTGGGCCAGCGCTTCCCGTGCCAGGCCTCCGGCAGGCCGGGCCCCGAGGCGGGGCTGGAGGCGGCGCCCGAGCGCAGGGCCGGGCCCGAGGGGCGGGCGGGGCTGCGGCACTGGCGCCTGGCCGCCTACCTCAGCGGCTGCCCCGGCGCGGACTCGGGCGCTGAGGGCCTGCCGGCGCCCATGGACACCGAGGCCGGCGCCGACGACGCGCTGGGGCCCGGGGCCCGGGGGGCCGCCGCAGAGCGCTTCCCCTCGGCCTTCCGCGCGCCCGTGCCCTTCCTGACCAAGGGCCCGGCCCCGGGGCCCGGCGGCGCGGGCGGCGAGGGCCCGGAGCGCGAGGGCGCGGAGGAGGCGGGCCTGGCCCAGCAGGACTCCTTCCGCTCGCGCCTGAACCCGCTGATCCAGCGCAGCTCGCGGCTGCGCTCCTCGCTCATCTTCGCGTCGCCGGCGGAGGGCGCCGCCGACAGGGCTCAGCTGATGCACAAGGAGCAGTCGGTCAGCGAGACGCTGGGCCCCGGCGGCGAGGCCGTGCGCTCTGCCGCCTCCGCCAAGGTGGCGGAGCTGCTGGAGAAGTACAAGGGCCCGGCCCGGGATCCGGGCGTCCCCGGGCCGGCGGTCGCCGTCGCCAGTCACAGCAAGGCCGTGGTGTCCCACACGTGGCGGGAGGAAGGGGCGGCGGCGCCGGGCGGCGGCGGCAGCGAGCGCCGCAGCCTAGAGAGCTGCCTGCTCGACCTGCGCGACTCCTTTGCGCAGCAGCTGCACCGGGAGGCAGAGAGGCAGCCGGGCGCCGCCTCGCTCACCGCCACGCAGCTGCTCGACACGCTGGGCCGCGGGGGCGTCGACAGGCTGCCCTCCCGCTTCCTCGCGGCCCCAGGCCAACCCGCCGCCCCGCAAGGGCGGAACAGCCCCCCGGCGGAGGCTGCCGAC
>PVKE010046531.1:0-12231 GCA_004027555.1 Craseonycteris thonglongyai | reverse complement strand
TGAGTATAGTTTTTTTTTAAAGTTAGCGGCAGATTAATGCATTTGGATTCAAGATTTGTTCTTGGTGGGATTTATAGCTGGAGGCTTGTCAGGATCAACGAGATAGGTACAGGATGATTATAAATGGCCCTGCAGAGGTATATTTGTGATCATTTTGTGATAAGGATTGATATTTTTAATGTGCTCTCTGAAAATCCAGCGTGGTTAAAGGGGCTGTAATTCCAGAAGCATCAAGTCCCCTGTAACATATAATCTCAACATGAAGGACCATGTTTCTTCTTAGATTACCTGGGAGGTGTTCCCTCTGACAGAATCAAGATTTGGAGGTTGAGGGATATCTGGCAAAACATAGCCTTGGTTTCTAGCTCTCTTTCCATCTGCCCTAGTTTTCCCAACAATGCTAGTAGCATCTTCCTTTGATGATTTATATCCTTCTAAAGGCAGTGAAGACTGAAGTAGGTAGCATTCATCCCATTGGCCTGTCAAAGCTATTAAAATAACACACATCATTCATTTAATGACTAGATGGCAAAAATTTTAATGATAGTTTCTATCTTTTAATTTGAGTCATTCAGATCACAACCCATGACTAGATAAAAGCAATTTGGTTGGATTGTAAATGCTATCCCCTATATTCAACATTACAAAATATCATTCAGGGTTAGTTAAAAAATATGGGCCTCACAGTAAAACATCCATTGCATTTGTTATTTGTTTTTGGCACAGGGTCTGTCACTCAGCTTAGCCAACTTGGAAGTCTCATGTTGTCAGCACTCAGCACTCAGATCCATCTCTCCTGGGTGAACTCACATTCACCACCATCAGGAGGCTAATAAAACCAGAAGGTCACATTATTTCTTTGCAATGAAATGTAGAATCACACAGATGGAATGTTTGTCTTAGATGCTAACAGTCTTTTCTCATGTGGAGAGATCACACTGAGGAGTAGTAGCCCATGAGCATGAAATCAATGGAGGAGTCAGATGAATCAGACTAATAGCCTGGTGCCACCAACTTCTTTACCTGGTCTGTGGACTGGTCAGTAGGACAAGATTCTTCAGGGCCTGTTAACCAAGGCTGCTCCTCTGTGGATAGTGCATGCATGGACAGGCACATCCAGCATTTGTATTTGTACCTCTTATTTTCTAAGTACTAACTGTGCCTAAGGAACCCCTTTCTGAGTGTCACATTCTTTTTTATGTCATCAGGTAATAGTCAAATCTTTATATGGCTCAGAAGTCATTCTGTTTATTTATGGTGACATTGCCTTCTTTTTATTGCTCTTATGTGTTAGTTACTGTTATAGTAGAAATTTTCTAAGTCATATTAACTTCTAGATTTTTGGAGGACGGCACTGTGTAGCCCATAGGTACAGACAAGGTCTAGAACTGAAGTCATGGGAGGTGACCAACAAGGGCTGTCTCCTTGCCTGTTCCTGGTCTTGGAACCACTCCTATCATAGAGGCTAGCACGAGGCTGTGCAGAGGCTAAGTTGCTATAGTTACTCCTGTTTTAGAAGAAGAGGAGAAACAAAGAGCCAAGGAGTGCAATGACCACATTCTCTGAGTCCAGTATCAAGGCACGAGTTAGTTTATGCCTTCATATGAAGGCACTAAACATTAATGAATTGTCTTTATTGAAAAAATTATATGAAATATATGTAATCTCATGATTAAGTCCAGGATGAAGGAGAGAAATGAGTCAAAGATGACTCTGAAGTTTTACATGACTAGTGGAATGGTGATATCAATAATCAAAGGAGGGCGTTTGAGCTATGGAGCTGATTTGGGAAAGAAGTAATTCTCTTGGAACTGTGCTATGTATGAATTGATATTGCTGTATTAGAGTAAAAATGCCCATTAGCCTTAAAAAAAAAGTCTTGTGTGAGAGGACAGGAATGCAGATGTAGGTTTGTGAAGGACAGTATTAAGTTTTGAGAGTAGAAAGAACAAAGATATTCCAAAGGAAATAAACTAACTTTCAAGGACGTGGCTAAAGAGTAGAGCCAGGAAATAAATGCAAGAAGGTGAGACATTCTAGAAGAAAATGTAATTGGATGCAATCAGATTCCTTGCTTGGTGAGTCAAGAGCTCTAGGAGGTGAGAAATTTAAAAGAAAATTATAAACAAATGCAAAAAGGAAAAAGAAAATTTTGGACCTAGAAATGGAAACTGAATTTGATAACAATGTTATATATGACAAAATATCCATGTATTAGCCATTTTGTATTTATTGTTTCTATTAGTTCAACTGTGACTTTCCTTTTACCAAGTGGAAGTGCTGCAGTTTACCAACAGACTGTCCCACTATAAATTGATTTCTCACTGTAAATTAATCATTCTCTCCAATTAATTTTCAATTAACTTGATTTAAATATTGAATGAAGATGAAGTTAATAAAAAAGTGCAAGCATTAGAAAATAAAAATATTGTTACCTTTTAAAAGACCGATATATCCTCAAAGCTTCATATACGGTAATCAAATTTTGATTAATAAGAGAGGCATGAAAATCTTTCCAGTTCTTCCTGATATTATCAGATGCTTTATTTAATTAAGCACTTTTGTTTACTTAAACAGCATCTCAACTTATAGCCCAGAAGAAATTTGAAGAGGAGGATTTTTAAGCCAAATTAATTACCTTCTGCTCCAGAGAAAGAGAGCCAGCAAGTTTGCAGAGATATTTTCTTTGAGTTTTCCAGGTTAAAGAGATGATGGGTACTCTGTGGAGATGGTGGGAAGTAGGTATGGATGATGGACTGAGATAGTTAGTTCTTAGTACTTTATTTGAAATATGATATGAGTTTCATAAATACCATACATAAGCAAGTACTTATATTTGTACTTAAGTGCATCCTGTTGAGGAAAAATGTGAAGACCTATGGGTTTCCACAATACTTCACCCTTCTGTTAGAATAGATACTTGCAAACTGACTCCTAGGATATAAATTAATGTCCTATTAACCAAGAGGTAAGAGAGTTTAATACTGCCTATACCTTTCTTTCAGCAAATAAAAACATATAGCATCAAAACTATAATAATTAAATAAATATACTCTTGTAAATTGCAGATTACAGCACATAATAGTTTTTCTCCATGAAAAATATTCATTTAAACTAGTAACAATGATTTTATATAAAGAAAAGCTAGCCTGTGATAAGTTTGCAAGATAGCCTTTAGTTATTGGGACCTTAAACTAAAAAAATAATTTTGGGTAGCTATGTGTATAGATATTTAAGCACTTTGAATTTCTTGAATCAATATTCTCTATATAGAATAATTATTGACTAAGAAAGCAAATAACCCTTCGGAAAATGTTATAAAGGAGACAGGAAATAAAGAGGACTATTTTAATAGGAAACTGAAGCTGGGAGCAGCTCAGTACAGTAGAAGGAGTATAGGTTCAAATCTTCATTCTGACACTAGCTTTGTGGTTTTGGGAAAATTATTTAACTCATCCAAGCCTCCCGTTATTTGCAAATTGGAAATAATAACCATAATGGGCTTTCTTTGGAACAAAACAAGATGGCAAATACTAATATGCTAGATACAGGAGGCATTCAGTATGTAATGATTCTGAATGCGAGGAATCGTGCTGAGAACTTGCTTATGGAGAAACCAGCCATGAATTAGGAACCAATTTTTCTGGAGGAGATACCAATAAGGAACTTTTAAATCTTGTTTTGGGCTCTTGCAATGTCAGCAATAGTTCATTTTCTCTTTCTTTGATTCCTTTTCACTTTCATGGCCTTGGTTCTTCCTTTCATTTATATTTTCCAAACTGCTTTCCTTGGCCCTCTTCTCTTCTTGTTCTCAATTTCTTCTTGAGCTTTCTTGTTTGGTATAATCTCCTTCAACTATCCTCACTGCTTTCATCACTGCCAAACTCATAGTGAAACTCAGCCTCACTCATTGACTGGAATTCTTGATGACCATTGGACATGTTTGGTAAATGCTCAGCTCTTCTAGGTCAGCCCTCCTAACTCTGTAACTCTTCCCCTTCACCAAGGGTTCTCTTCTTGTTCTATAATCCAGTTAATGGTTGAACTATCCGTTGTTATTCAAGCTAGAAATCTTGGAGGTATAGTCAACTCTTCCTTACATGGTATTCTACCTCCTACTTGCAATTTGTTGTGCCAGATTTTTCTGTTTCCCATCATTGTGGTCTTAGTTCAAGCATTGCTATCTCTCATTTAGAAAACTGGAGTAGCCTTTTAACTGCCTTGGTTCTTTTCATTCCATGGCCTGTTTAAAACTTTTACTGATAAGAATGTATCAGTTTCTGTGGGACCAGTTTGGTTGTTCATCACAAAGTTACTTGGTGATTCCACTCCTAGAGATCAACCTGAAAGTTTTGAAAACAGTTACTCAACCAATTCCAAACATTCACATGTTCATAGCAGCACTATTTACAATAGCCAAGCAGTGAAAACAGCCCAGATGCCTATCAACAGGTGAATGGATAAAGAAATCATGGTATACACATAAAATGGAATCTTATTCAGCCATTAAAAGGAATGAAATAATGATATATGTACACATGTGGATGAATCTCATAAATGTTGTGGTAAATTAAAGAAATCAGACATAATAGGTCACATATTGTGTAATTCCATTTATATGAAGAGGTAAATCCATAAAGATAGAAGAACAAAGACTGATGGGGCAACAGGGAGTGGGAAGCAACTACTTAATGGATATGGACTTTCCTTTTGGGGTGATAAAAAATATTTAAGAACCAAATAGAGGTGCTTGTTGTATGCCTCATTCAGAAAATGCCATTGAATTGTTCCCTTTTAAATGATTAATTTTATGTTATGTGCATTTTACCTAAATTAAAAAAAAAATTAACAAACTTCCACTGGCTCCCCCTTGTGCCCAGAATGAATCTCTCTTTTCCATCCATCTGGGAATAGATGCTTTTCCCTAGACACTTCGTATTCTTTCATCATTCTCTACAGTAGCTTATGCTGTTCTCCCGGTTTCCTTTCTTCGTAAAGCCCAACTGCAGCCTTTGAGGAAAAACAGAAATACCAGAATGTCCTTTCAGAATTATTCCAACTCTTGCCCTCTACCCAGGTGATAGCAATTCTTCTCCCCGTCCTTGTTCTCTGAGGACCTGATCACAGCCTGCATCATGCTGCATTGAGGTTAGCGGTTGTCCCCACCTCTTTCCATCATTAGGCTTTCCACCACTAGGCTGGCACTTCGTATGATCCATGTTTGTATTCCTCATGCCTAATGTAGTGCGAAGAATACAGTGGTTACTTAAAGTTGTCTCTTAATTTTTATTTTATAAATATAATTTTTGCTTTTTTAATTTCAATCATTGATGATAAAAAAAATCCAGTTGACTGTCTTTTCTATCCCTTGATTTATAATAGGAGTAAGGCGAGATATTAGATGGGGATTATTATAAATGTTATGTTTCTTGTCAAACACAGTTGCATTTTGTAAATGATTAGCAGTGTGCATTTCTATCCTGAAGTATTTTTATTTCTATTAATTATAGATACATTTAAAAATTTATTTTCTTTGATATTTTGTGGAAACAATTTTAGCTTAAGCTTTTTACCCTCAGCAAAACAGCCCCCCAAAAGGTATTAATATTGAGGGGGACAGGAACTCTGCTAATGATCTATTTTTTTAGGCCCAGTTTTTTTACTCCTACTTAGTTTCTGTTTTTCCTTTAGACTTGTTTAGATTGGGTTTTTGTTGCTTGTAGTAAAAAATACCCTGAATACTGTCTCTTAGACAAGTGATAAGTCAGCTCTGGGGCTTTGATCTAGGGAGTAAGGTTCAGTCCTTGTCCCAAGGTGTTTACAGTGGGTTGGAGGGAAGCAGACAAGAGAGGCCACAATTACCACTGAATGTGATGAATGCTATAAATGATATTTATACAAAAAGACCTAGTATCTCAAAGGAGGGTGCCCCTCATTCTGCTGTGGATGATAGAGGAGGTGGCACAGATGCTGTGTCACAGAGTTGAGTCTTAAAGAACGAGTTGGTTGCAACAGGGTCTGATGGGGTCTGATGGGGTCTGATGGTGTGTGGAGGGTGTCAACAGCCTCTAAGTTAAAATATTCTTAGTAGTTGTTGACCTGGTCAGACATGTATAAACCAATTTTGATCAATTTGAACTTATTTGCTGCCAAATATCTAGTTGAGACCCCTTTTAATGAATGTTGCCAAAAATGTGATTTACTAGCAAGCATTTTAGCTCAGATGCTCACTAAATGTGCTACATTGTTTAGCCTCTGTTTCCTCCATGCTGTGTTATATTTGATTGCCAACATTAACTCTGTGGGCCAGCTCATTCCCTGATGATGCTGGATAAACGAGGGTGCCACTGTATGACTGTGTGTGTGTTTATGTTATGGATGCAGATTTCGTGAGTTGTTACACATCTGGTGCAAGTATATGAGTAGAAGTTTGAACTTCAATTAGTTGAGTTTATGAAGCACTGACAGTGCAAGGCAATATATGAGGCATGTAGGAAATTACAAAGGAAATAGGAAACACAATCTTTGTTCATATTGAGTTTATAATCTAATGGAACAAATATAAATGGAGATACATGATAACAGATAAAATAAACATAAAAACATAGTCATAACCAGTTACAGATGGATAGAGATATTTGCACAAGTGCTGAGGGTTTGGGAAAATGATTGCAGAGACTGTTGTCAGTGGGGGTGAGTCAGGAATTGTTTTAATATGGATGTAAGATCTAGGCAAAAATACTAAGGACGGAAAGGACCAGGACTAGTGTAGGGGGAATCATCCTAGGAAGTATGAATGGGAATGAATAAAATGAATGAAAATAGAGGCAGTAGGCCAGCTATTTGTGGATGGCAGTAAGGTTTGCTTGAGCAGCTGAGGTTTTATAGGATTGATCTATTCTGGAAAACCTTAGAGTAGACAACTGTTGTAACAAACAAGCCTAAATATCAATGACTTAATATAGCTACAGACTACTTTTTACCTTAGACTCAAAAGAATCTGTCATGGAGTCTCTATTCTGGGTAGTTATTGAGGGTCCCATGCTCCTTCCAGTCCTAGGTTCTAGGAGTTTTCTGGGTTCTAGGAATCTTTCATGTAGCTGGCGAGAGGGACGGAAAAATGGAGGATGGTCTATGGGAAGGATATGTGGACCTAGCTCAAAGTAACCCTGCATACATTCCATTGACCGGAAAACTCGGGCATGTGACCACACCTCTATGGAAGAGGCTGGGAAAGTGCCCAGGAGAGGAAAAAGGCATATGTTTTGGGAAACACACAAGATAGTAGTCTCTTGCTATCACTGTCATACTAATATCTTCTGAATCTAGATCACATCCTTTTTTTTCACCTGAAATTTAGTTTGTTCTCTTCATTTTGACTAGTGACCTTAGAAGCTGTCACATCAGTTGGACTTACTAATACCACCCCTTCCTTTCCTAGCTTCATTATTTTTTATCAACAATTTTCTCATTTTATTGTCTTAGCGTGATACCTCAGATTCAGTTAACCTCTTTCTCCCCTTTACTTTATAACCTAATGCTCCCTCAGAATGCCTGTTCAGTCTGTTCATCTGTCTTCTGCACACTCTTGTAGGTGATCACATCTCCTCATAATTAGCTAGCATCTTAATTTCCTACCTATCATTGTATTCTGAGTATTGCTCCTAGATAAATACTTTCATTTTGCTACATCCTCTCAGTAATACTTTTCCTTCTCTTTCTTTGTCTCTCTCTTCCTCTGTGTGTGTGTGTGTGTGTGTGTGTGTGTATGAATTCTAAATTCATCAGTTGTAATTAAAGAACCACCTCATCCTGCCTCTACTTCCTTTCCAGCTTCATTTCTGATGACTGAGCCCAAGAAGGTTCTATCGCTGCCCCAGGCGGGCTGGTCACATTAGTCTCCGGATTTAGAGGATTGTAATTCAGCCTTGAAGACCTGAACTTCCTGGGAGAAAGTGCTGTTTTGTACCTTTTTAGAGCAAGCTCCAACTCATGTCATCACTCATGTCATCACTCATGACATCTCACACAAACACAGTGGCTCCTAGTAATCTTTGGCTACGTGTCCACTCACTCCTTTGGGCTCTTAGTCATATACATCTTCCATTTGTTATAAAAATGTTTGAGCCACAAGGGCAGGGATTATGTCATATAACTTATAATTTTCCATAGGGCCTAGCATACAACTAGGCACAAAATGGTTTTTCAATCACTGCTTGCTGAATAAATGTATTGAATGGAGATGAAGGCACTTAGATGTAAAGACAATCATTTTTCATATACTTTTTATTTGATTCAAGAGGCAATTGGGAGCCATTGATGATAGCTTTAGAGAACAAGAACCAAAAATTACTAATTGAAGAGGATTCTTAAGGTTGTATGTAGGATCCTATCAAGTTGAAAATAGACAAGTACAAAAAGTTAGAGGTGGAGTTAAAGCAAAAAGCCTGCTTTGTTCATATGGATTATGTAGGGACTCTGTTCCCTATGGGATTGGAAAGGGTAGAAGTCTGAAGCCAGAGAGGATTCTTGGTAGACTTTCTAGTTGTGAATCTTGAGACATAAAAGTAAATGACAGGACTTTCTGACACCTGAGAGCAAAGGAGAAAGATGGTTTCCATCAAACCTGGTAGCAATGCAATATTGATGGTAAAGGACTGGGAATGAGTGATGATTTGAATGAATGCAATGTGTTGGTTTAATGCAAGTTTAGTTTGAAGTTGTAACAGGACCTTCCAATGCAGATATTTTACAAACATTGGCAGGATCGTAAGTTTGAAAGAGCTCTGGTTGCAGAGTTAGGAGACCAGCGATCTAGTCCTGGAATTGTTGTTGTCATTGGGGTTTGTGACCTTGTGCAAGTCATTCAAACTTTCTGTGTAATAAAAGTTGGTTAGGTGAGAGCATGTTCATGGGGTTGATCCATGGAAAAAGGATTCCATAGTCAATAAGTTTTAGAAACGTCATATATTTTTCAACATTTTTAATAATAGTTCCAAGCATACTGAATACTTGAAAGACTTTTGTTGGTAAACCCACATATACACATCACTTAGATTCAATAATGAATAATATTTGCTTTACTATATGGCAGTTCATCTGGCCATTCCTTTATCTAGTTATTTTGTTTCCTCCTCATCCTCATTATTATTATTACTATTATTATTTATAATGCTAGTCAAGAAGAGAAAGCACAGTAATAATGAACTATAGAGTTACAGATATGCTCATTACTTATAAAGAATTTAGATTGCTTAGATTTGAATCCTCTGAGTCATCTTTAAAAACAATCTTATATCCCACTTCTAATTTATCAGCTTCATTCTTGAACCACCTGTTTTATACTACACATTCAGTTAATCTTGTCAACTCTACTACCAAAATATATCCCAATCTGTTTATTTCTCACCACCTTCACTACTGCTCTTTGCCAGCCACTATTTTCCTTCATTGGATACCTAGTCCCCTACTTACGTTTTTGATCATCCATAGTTTCTTCTCCACAGGGAAATCATAATTTTTTTTTCAAAAAAATCAGAACAAGTCAGTCCTTTGCTAAAAATCTTCCAGTCATCTTAGTTTGGTCTACTAGGCCACATATGATTTGTTCTCTTGCTCGTGCTGTAATGACATTTTCTACCACCTTTTTCTTGCGTATTCAACTGTGTCTACACTTTCCTACCTCAGGCCCTTTGCACTTGCCTAGAATAATCTTTATCCAGATAATTCATGATTCCCATCCTAAACTCCTTTAGGTTTCTGTTCTTATGGCACATTATGATGGCTTTCTTGATTATCTTATCTAAAATAAGTTTTATTTTTTTGTCACTATTTTTTTTATCTTAATTTTTTTTAGTGCATGTATATTTATTTGTTACTTTTTTTTTCTCCTTGGAGGAAGATATTATCACTGTATAATCAAGGAGAACAGAATAATGCTTGTCCCATGGTAGATACTTAATATATATTTGTTAAATATGTAAATAAATTGAATATAAATCACATAGAGGGCATAGGAGATAAATAACATAGATACTTCACTGATGTGGTGACTTTCAAAATGTATACATGTAAGCTTGCTGATTTAACATGTATTGATGTTGTTTACAATAGATTTCTTGGGTATGATATGAGAGTGAATTTATAAAATGCTACTGAAGTTGTTCATGGCGTTTCCCATTTGCATTCATCTGTGAGGAAGAAAATGATGTGGGGCAAGCCTTGTTCAAGTGTGATAGAAAATCACATGCTGGTAAAAGCTGATATGAAGTGAGTAGATGCTCAAGTATAGGAGTTGAGAAACATAGTAAGAAGAGGATTAAAATCTGGTAGAAAACAACCACAGTTTTCTAAGTCAGTAAATGATCATTTGAGTTCCAAGTAGCCTTAATACTTTTTTTTTTTAAGAGAAGCCATTTTGCATTCATATATTTACTTCATTGAGAATAGATGCAAGAGTTCCCCTGTTTAGAATGTATTGTAGCAATTTGGGAATTCTAATAAAAAACAATTTCATTCATAATTTTTGTTTCATTTCTTTGCTCAGTTTAAGGCATCAAAATGTCCTTCCTTTTTTTTTTTCTATAAATATATTTTAGTATTAGCCCTTTTTAATCCCTCTTACTTTTAACCACATCTACAAAAGAAATACTTATCAGTTACTGAGAAATTAGAATGTAAACTCACTTTATTATGTTAAAAACTAATGGGTAACACTAACATATAGTAATATCTCCTTTTGTAATATTTATTCTGCTAGTGATAAAAAATAAGTCCAAACTGTCCATTGCTGCAGAAAGAATTTAGCTACAAGTTTATCAATTTGAGCAGGCCAACTGCACAACTAAACGCATGTGAAATTTAACAAATCCCTTGGGGAAGCTGACTGTAAGAATTTTCTAGTCTGTGTTGAATTACTGGGGTGAGACATGGTGGATTGGATTTAATGCCTTAGGCAAGCACAATCAAATAGAGGCAGTTTTAAGATTTTTCTGTGTCCATGATGGGATGTCTGCTAGGTATCTAAATGAAGCTTTCAGAAAGGAATATAACACCATCATGAACTCTCCTCCCTGAATAATCTGTGGGGTTTTTTTTTGTTTGTTTGTTTTAAAGAAGAAATCCAAGTAAGATTTATACAGAGTAAGCTTTGTAACAGTTGGAAGGTTTAAGATTATGATTTACTTCATAGGAATATGGGAAAATACAAAGCATTTTTTTCTTATATTTTACTTTTAACTTTCAAGGAGAAAATTCAAGAATAATGTATGTGTTTTACTGGAATCCATTGGGTTAAGGCAATTTAATTTTGTAGCCTCTTAAAATTAACCATTCCAGAATTCCAGGACAGTTTAAAGTAAAGTTACTATAGTAGAGACATTGAGTGGATTGGGCCCTGCTTACCTTGATTTGAATCACAGTTATATCATTAACAGTGACTCAGGGCAAATTAGTTAACCTCAGTTTTCTAATCTATAAAGTGGGAATAATATCATTAGTGTTAGTGTTGTGTGAAGAGTAAATGAATTAATAAATATGAAGGATTTAGAATAGAACTTGTCACATAACATTCAGTATGCACTAGCTATACAAAAACAATGACTATAGTAATAATTTTTAGTATTGTTTTTCTATGATTACTCAGTACATCTATGGAAGTTTCTGGACAGCAGGAATACATGTAGTGTCACAGCCCTTCAGCTGTCCAGTACTCAACTGCTGACAGTCAATATGAAAGGGATGTTTGAGAATTGGGTCCCCAGCCCCTGAGAAAGTTGAAATCCCTACCAGACAATGTTTTCCACCTAGGGAAGGCACTCCTTAGGAGGAAACTCACTCTTTCTGACTCTGTCAGAAAAGAGAGAGAACCCTTTAATCTTGAGGAGAGAAACAGTAGACTAGAGTTGAAGAGGGCATTGTTCTAGCTTTTAAGCCATTGGCAATCTCTAAATTGTTAAAGCAACTGCTCCTTGGACATTACTTGGCTGTTGAGTCTTCAAGATTTAGAGAGCTTTTGCCCATTAAAAAATAAAATTGGCTTTCATGATAGCACTGAAGAATCTTCATAATCACTTCAGTCCTTTGAAAAAGTCCTCTCAATTTTTTTCTGTAACCTGACCTCATGATACTAATTTATTAATATATCTCTACCAACAGTCTTCCTACAGAAACATTGACCCTAACACATAACCCTTTAACCTAAACAGCCAATCTTGGAAGCATGAAATTCTC
>PVKE010046530.1:0-12229 GCA_004027555.1 Craseonycteris thonglongyai | reverse complement strand
CCAAAATATTCATCAAAAAATAAAAATGAAAAAATACAACCACGTCGGCAGCCACATTGCAGAAAGGAGCGTTGTTTCATGTTGATGCGTGAGAGAGAAGGATCCCTGCATGTCAAACAAAGAGATGAGTTGACTCAGAGTACATACCACGGGCTCTCATAAAGGCGCGTGATTGGTTTCCGGTGCGACATCGACCAATGAGAGTACGAGTGGATATATCCTTGTGAGTTGATTGTCTGCGCATCATCACAGCCTCACCTAGCATCTTCTCTTGTTGTATCTTGCCAGTCTTGTCTATGATGTTGACTGTCTCGCATACTGTATTTTAGTGTTGTGTTGGCAATAACTTGTTTTGTTTAAGCGATCACTTTTTTTATTAATTAAGCCCTTATAATGCCACCTAAGTGCTGTGCCCCTGCGAAAGCTTCCTCCGGGGCACCCAAGAGGAAGAAGATGATGACCATCAGCGAAAAAGTGAAACTTTTAGATATGATCAAAGAGGGCAGAAGTTATGCATCTGTGGCACACCATTACGGGGTGAATGAATCTACAGTGCGGTACATCAAGAAAGAGGAAGCAAACATCCGCAAAACTGCTTCAGTAACCTTCAATAAAGAAGCAAAACGTGTGGTAACTCCGCATAATAACAGAATTGTGAAAATGGAAGCTGCACTGGCATTGTGGATTGCTGTTTGCAGGAAAAAGACAGTGAGTTTGGACACTAATATGATCAGGACAAAGGCCAAAGCTCTCTACGACCAAATCTTGCCCGATGATGACAATGAAGAGGCTGAAGAAGGTGCTGACGAACCTCAAGGCAGTACTAGCGCTGCCAGGAGTGATTCGCCTCCTCGAGGATGAGGCTTTTCAGCCAGCAAAGGCTGGTTCGAAAAATTTCAAAAAAGATACGGCCTCAGAAATGTGCTTCTGTATGGTAAGGTTTCCTCTGCTGACAACGATGCTGCTTGTCATTATGTGGAGGAAAAGTTTCCTAACCTCATCAGTGAGGGAGGCTACCTCCCTGAACAAGTTTTTAACATGGATGAAACAGGCCTTTTTTGGAAGAGGATGCCTTCGCATACATTCCTCTTCAAGGACGAAGTGAAGAGGCCAGGCTTCAAGGCTCACAAAGACCGTGTGACTGTCATCATGGCTGGCAATGCTGCAGGTTTTATGCTTAAGCCAGGTCTTATTTATAAAGCCAAAAAACCACGGGCATTAAAAAACGAAAATACGGCTCTGTTGCCCGTGTTCTGGATGCATAACTCCAAGGCCTGGATAACGAAAGCTCTGCCCCTTGAATGGTTCCTCCATTGCTTCATTCCCCAGGTGAAGCTGTATCTGGCTGAAAAGGGCCTCTCCTTTAAGGTCCTTCTCCTGATGGACTGTGCAGGAGGCCATGCAACGGACCTGCAATATGACGGTGTGCAGATAGAGCTTCTGCCCCCGAACACTACATCTCTAATTCAGCCGATGGATCAAGGTGTCATTCATGCATTTAAGGCACTCTACACTCGCTCCACGATGGAGGGCCTCATCTTGGCAGTTGATGATGCCAATGACGAATTCACCTTGAAAGCATACTGGTGCAGTTACGACATTGCCTCATGTTTGTCTAATATTCAGCAAGCATTAAAGGACATGAAGAGTGAGACCATAAAATCTAGCTGGAAGAAATTATGGCTGAACATGGTGCACGACTATCCAGGGTTCACTCCTGAAGAAGTTCATCACTCAGCGGTGGAGAAGGCAGTGAGGCTGGCTCACATCATAAGGAGTGAAGGATTTGTCGACATGACGGAAGAAGACATCAGCGCCCTTATCGATTGCCACTCAGACCCACTGACCGATGAAGACCTCCTTGAGATGACAAAGTCTGCAAGTGAGGAAGAAAATGAAGAGGAAGACAAAGAAGAAACTGAAAAGCGTGGCCTTACCCTGGAGAATCTGCAACAATTATGCAACATGGCAAGAGCGATGCAACAATTTGCACAAGACATTGATGACAATATGGTTCGAGCTGTCGAGTTCAGCAATCGCGTTGATGGGGTTATGTCCTTGTACAGGGGAATTTTGAAGGAAAAGGAAAAACAAAGACAACAACTACCCATCACCATGTTTCTCTCCAAGGTAAAGCCTCCGGCTCTACCGTCAGCGCCTCCAGCAGAAGAGTCTCCGAGTGAGCCTAAAGCTTCTACGAGTCAAGTGAGTACCTCTCCACCACCAACACAAGACTCTTCGCCTCTCTCAGAAAGCAATGTTGATTAATGTTTATTACTGTATAAGGTTTTGTAATTAATCTTATTAATTAGCACTGACACGTTTAAGTAAATACATATACTGTTGTAATTTTTATCTTAAATGAGTAAAGTATGAATACTGTTTACATATTTAAAACATTCTTGTACCCGCATACACGAAAATTCCTAGGGGCAAATCCTACTTCGTGGTTTTTCACCTTTCGTTGAAGGTTCTGGTCCTCATTAACCGTGAAAAATGAGGGATCTCTGTATATATATACACCACAGCTTTTTTAACCAATCATCTATCAAACTACAGTTTGGTTGTTTCCATGTCTTGGCCTCCCAAAGGAATACAAAGTTTCAATACTATTTCCATCAAAATCCCACAAACATTCTTTTAAGAAATAGATTTTTCAAAATCATCAAATTTGTATGGAACCACAAAGGACCCCAAATTGGCAAAGCTATCCCAAGAAAAAAGAATACAGCTGGGGGCATCTCATTACCTCACTTAGTCTGTATTATAAAGCCTCAAGAATCAAAACAGCTTGGTATTGGCCGAAAAACAGATACACAGACCAATGGAACAGAATTGCAAACTCAGAAATAAACCCACAAAATATGGACAGGATATTTTTGATAAAAAAGCAAAAAATATACAGTGGGGGGAAAAAAGCCTCTTCAATAAATGGTGTTGGAAAAATTGGAAAACCACATACAAAAGAACAAATCTGAACTGCAATCTGTCATTATATACCAAAATTAACTGAAAATGGATTAAAGACCTCCAAATAAATCCCCAAACAATAATTGTATAGAAAAAAACATTGGTATTAAACTTATAGACCTGGGGTTCAGGGAGGACTTTATAAACTTGAACTCAAATGCAAGAGAAGTAAAAGCAAAAATAAATGAATGGGACTTTGTCAAACTAAAAATCTTCTACACTGCAAAGGAAACCATCAACGAAGCAAAGAGACAATCACCCAGTTGGGAGAAAATATCTGCAAACTATGCCTCTGATAAGGGGATAATAGCTAAAATATACCAAGAACTTGTACAACTCAACAAAAAACAACCACGCAATCCAATTAAAAAATATGCAGAAGACCTAAACAGACACTTCACTCACAAAGACACACAAACGATCAATAGACATGAAAAAAATGCTTAAATTCATGAGCTATTAGGGAAATGCAAATCAAAACTACAATGAGACATCACTTCACACTGGTTAGAATGGCTATTATCAACAAAACAAGATTAGCAAACGCTGAATAAGCTGTGGAGAAAAAGGACCCCTTATATACTGCTGATGGGAATGCAAATTGGTCCAACTGCTTTGGAAGACAGTATGGAGTTTCCTCTGAAAATTGGGAATGGAGTTACCCTATAACCCAGCAATCCCTCCTCTGCGTATCTACCCAAACAACTTGAAAATCTTAGTCCATAAAAATGTATGTACTCCTGTGTTCATTGCAGCACTGTTCATGGTGGCTAAAAATCTATTTTTGATATTAATATTGCTACATGAGCTTTTATGTTTCCATTTTTTTTAATATCGTTTTTTTCATTTTTTAATTTTTAGTCTATGTGTGTTTCAATAAGAAATAGATCTTTTGTAGATAGCATATGTATGGGTTTTGTTTTCTTGTCCATTTAGCTACCCTACATTTTTAAGTCATTTCTTTTAAACTATTTCTATTTAAAGTGACTATTGATAGGTACAAGGTTAATGCAATTTTATTATTTATATGTATGTTCTTTCTGTTCCTTTATCTTCTTAAGTTTCTCTTAAGATTTCTTGTAATACCAGTTTGGTGGTGATTAACTCCTTTAGCATTTTTTATTTATTAACTTTAGTCTGTCTATGAAAAACTTTATTTGTCCTTCATTTCTAAATGATACTTTTGCTGGGTCAACTAGTCTTCATTGTAGATTATGCTCTTCTCACTTTGAACATTTTCTGCCAGTCCCTTCTGGCCTGCAAGGTTTCTGTTGAAAAATCAGCTGACAGTTTTATGGTAGGTTCTTTTGTCAGTAACTAACTTCTTTTATTTTGCTGCTTTTAATTTTTTTTCTTTGTCTTTAAACTTTGGTATTTAAATCATAATGTTGTCTTGTGGGCTTTTTTGGGTTTGTCTTAATCGTGACTCTGTGCTTCATGGGCTTGTATTTCTATTTTTGTCACCAGGTTAGTAAAGTTAACTGTCATTATTTATCTGAATAGGTTCTTCATCTCATTCTCTCTCTTTTCTTCTTCTTCTGGTCCTGCATCATGTAAACATTGTTAATGCTTGGTGTTTTCCCCGAAGTTCCTTACACTATGTTTTTTAAATTCATCTTTTTTATTGTTTTTTATCATTTTTTTTGTAGTTTGCTTTTGATGTTCTCCATGAGTGTTATTTGCTCCTTTCTTTTTTTTTTTGAAGATTTGTTTTGTTGTTTTGAGAGAAAGTATGTGTGTGTGTGTGTGTGTGTGTGTGTGTGTGAGAGAGAGAGAGAGAGAGAGAGAGAGAGAGAGAGAAGGGGAGAAGGCCCTGAGCAGTCTCTATAGTCTTCATTAGTTGTGATATAGTTTCATTTCATTCCACACAGGTGGATGTGGTACCACATGGGGCTGGAACAAAACTGAGTGCCTCCAACATGGAAAGAAAGAAACTTTACCACCAAATCATCCTGGTGATTACCAATTATGCTGCAATTCAGCATATGGGTTTTCATGGGCTGGGCTGTGATTCAATTCCTGGACCTCACAATTGCAAGAAAAGTGCTACTCTTGTTTATCTATCACAACATCCTCCTTCCTATTTTTTGAAATCGCTGATTTGATCCTCTCTTTTATCTAATCTGCTATTGATTCCTTCTAGTGTGTTCTACATTTCAGTTACTGTGTTCTTTGTTTCTCACTGCAATTTATTTTTCTATGATAATTTTTATGGTTACTAACTCTTTGTTGAAGTTATCACTAAGTTCCTTGAGTGTCCTTATAACCAGTGTTTTAAACTCTGTATCTGGTAGATGGCTTGCCTCCATTTTGTTTAGTTCTTTTTTATTTATTTTATTGTTTTTGACAGAGAGAGAGAGAGACAACATAGTTCTATGTCAACAGTTTTTGACATAGTTTCTTTCCACAGAGGTGGGCAGGGGGCCATGCAGGGCATGACTGGGCCAGGGGCCTCCCACATGGGAGGCACACTCCTTTGAATCAGAGGCCAAACCAGGGACCTCTCACTTGGGAAGTACACCCCAGTAAGAACTAAAATGGGCACCACACCCCAGTTCTACATATGGGTCTATATGGGCTGGGACCGAGATTTGATCCTTGGAACCTGGGGCTCCAAAGTGAGTGCTTAACCTTCAGACCCATCCTGGCATCCCCAAGTCCTTTTTTTTCCTTGAATTTTCTTCTGTTGATTTGGGACATACATATATCTTTGTCTCCTCATTTTGGCTGTGTCTCTGTGCTTGTCAGTATGTATTAGGTAGATCTGCTATTTCTTCCAGTCTTGCCTGGGTGGCCTTATATAGTAGATATTTAGTGGGACCCAGTGGTGTCTGCTTGATCACTCAGATGATTGTTCCAGGAGTGTCTCTTGTGTGTGTTGTGTATGCCCTCTAGCTGTGGTTTATCTTGGAATGCTGTTTGCACATCAGTGCCTGGAATTCACCTTCAGGCTGATTGGCTGTGAGAACTGGCCACAAGAACAGCATAAAAGCTGTTCTGCAGGGGTTGATTCTATGAAACAGGATTCATCACAGTGCACTGTAGTAGCAGTGAAGACCACAGTTTGTGTGTTCTGCTTGTCAGGCTAATTTGGTGGTCTTGTGTTATGGTCTCAAACCATCCACGAGGTATGTTTTTTCTGAGGCCTCTTGGGAGGTACTCTGTTGCAGGCAAAGTTAAGCTACTGTGGTTTTTAAAAAATTTGTTTTATTGTTTGAAGTAAGGTGAGAAAGAGAGAGAGGGAGAGAGAGGGAGAGAAGAGGGCCCAGAGCATTCTTCGTAGTTGTACATCATTAATTGTGACTTGGTTTGATTCCACACAGGTGGATGTGGAGCCACACAGAATGGAGACCAAATTGGGGAGGGGGGTGGCTTTTTCATGGGAAGCAAGAACCTTCACCACCATCAGTGGTTACCAGTTGTGCTGCAGTTCAGCATATGGGTTTTGCATAAGCCAGCGCCAGGATTCAATTCCCAGATATCCAGGTTGCAAGATAAGAGTTCAACCTGTGAGTTATCCCCAAAGTTTAGCTATTGTTTGTGACAAGCTTGGGATTATGTGGCTGGAGCCACAAAGTTATACACACATGGTCTGCCTTTGTTTGATGTGAAAGCCTGGGAAATAGGTCACACCCAAATTGAGGTTGCTACCACTAGTACTAGGCCTGGGTAACTCAATAATGTCTCAAAACACCCCAAGTTTTGCCTGCACCTTCTGACTGCTATTAAGACTCAACCTCAAAATGTATACTAGGCAGTATTTGAACTGGATGAGGCGTGGCCTTGGGGAGTCACCAAGATGTGGCAAGTTTTATTCATCCCATTGATATAGATTCAAATTTGGCCCCACAACTGAGATTGAGGTCACTCAGCAAAAGATACAAAGCACACTGAGGCCAGCTGTGGCCCACCTGGAGCTCAAGAATCCCTGATTGTTTTGCAGAAAAGACTGTAAAGTGGGCCATGGTTGGTTATCTGCAACCAAAAGAGTCTCAGAAGCAGTACAAGTTGGATGTGGTAGAATCCTAAAAATTATCAGAGTATAGTGAGCAGAATACACCAAGCCAATGCAGGTTCAGATATGGCTGTATGAGATTATAGCTCTGTACACGGATAATGGTAAATGTCCCTCCTGCCCTTGCCTTGAAGTCACAAAAGATGCACTGAAGGCACCTAAGAATGTCCAAGAGAGAGTTGAACCTGAAGCAGAAGTGACTGGGTTTTTTCTCTGCATAGGAAAGTATTCAAAGATGTGACAGAGGCAGAAAAGTGAAATTAATTTATTGAAAATGAGTGCACACACTTGAGATAAAAGTATGAGTAACTCAGAGAATGAGTCATACCAAGGAAATCATGATCAAGGGTATTTATCTATTCTAGAGTGGGATTTTGTGATACCCACTGATGTGGTTAATTCATCTTTCTCTCTAAGCAAGAACTTCTATTTTCAATTTCTTCTTCCATTTTTGATCCTCAGGAACTCTCTCTGCATCAGATTTATGATGGAAATAATAATAACTTCAATGCAAATGACATCATAATGGCATTAAAATCAGCTAAAGACCAGGTCACGGTCTTAGAAATCAGCCAAGCAGCATGAAACTGGTTCTTGTTTTTCTCTAACTGCAGTTACTTTTTACAGTCACTTGTTAATTGGGAAGCCAGTGAGGTACCTCATGTTAAGAGTTTTGTCAATTTTATAAGCTACATATCCTGCCCCAAACTCAGTCTCTTTCTGTCTCTGGCTCCTACCATGCCACATCTTTTCTGACAGAGACTAGAGTGAGTGCCTGGGAATGAAAAAGTCTAGGCATGGTCTCTTTAAGGTGACACCTGAATTTCTAACAGCTTTCAGTCTTAAGCAAAAGGATGAAATTCCCACTGATTTTCACAGCCAGATGTACTGTGGGCTACTTTTTCTGGTGCTACTGCTCCAGATTTGAGAGCACAGTATGAAACTGGGACCTTTCATTTATTCTAGGGGAAACCTCTGCATTAAGATATCTCTCCCAATTCTCAAACAACACAGGTAGGTGTGGGGCCAGCACATTTTGTGTTTCTGCCTATTTTACCAGTTTTATGTGGCTTATTTAAATCCTTAATTATTGGAATTCTGTTCAGCTAGTATCCAGATTGTTTGCCAGATTGGATGTTCTATGATTTACTTATAAGTGTAATATGGTCATGGAACAAATGAAGTACAGTATTTACTTACTCCACCATATTGATGGAATACAAAAATAACTTATTTTTTAAAGTTTATTTTATTGTTTGAGAGAAGATGAGAGTAAGAGAAAAGGGAGGAGGCCCAGAGCAGTCTTCATAGTTGTACATCATTAGCTGTGGCATAGTTTCATTCCACACAGGTGGATATGGGGTTGCATGGAGTGGAAATTGAACTGAGGACCTGTTGCATGGAAGGCAATAACCTTCACCACCATCCCAGTGACTACCAGCTGTGCCACAGTTCAGCATATGTGTTTGCTGGGGCCGGGGCCAGGATTTGACCTCTGGACCTCACAGTTGCAAAGCAAGCACTCACTTGAGCTATCCTGGCATCCTCCAAAATAATATAGTTTTAAACATTTTTATTAAAATATAGCTACCATACAATATTATATTCAGTTTAGGTATACACAATAGATATTAAATACCTAAACAAATAACCACCATAAGTCCAACAACCATCTTATCTTTCCTATGCTGTATATTATGTTCCCATGAGTTTATTTATTTTATGCTTAGAAATTTGTACCTCTTATTTTCCTTTACCTTTTTCTTCCATTTAAAACTTCAATTACAATTGACAATCAGTAGTATTTTATATTAATTTCAGGTGTACAGCATAGTGGTTAGACCTTCATATAATTTATGAAGTGATCCCCCTGAGTAGTGTAGCACCCATCTGGCACCCACCTGGTAATATATAGATATTACCATATTGCTGACTATATTCCCTATGCTTTACATCCCCATGACTATTTTGTAACAACCCATTTATACTTCTTAATCTTATTACCTTTTTTTTTTTTTTTTGCCATACAGAAAGACAGACAGAGAAAAGGGGGAGGACACAGAGAAGTCTCCATAGTTGACAGCATTAGTTTTCCATATAATTTTACTCCACAGGTGGGTGTGTGGCTGCACAGGGTAGGAACTGGGCCAGGAGCCTCCCACATAGGCCCCTGCAAAAACTGAACTGGGGCCATACCCTAGTTCAGCATGTGGGTCCACCTGGGCCAGAGCTGGGATTCAATCCTCAGTTTCTGGGGCTGCAAAGAAGTGTTTAACCTGCTGAGACATCCCAGCTTCCTGTTGTCATCTTTTTAATCCTGCCTACTCTACCCAGTTTCATTTATCATCCTGATAAATCTAGTACCTATCTGATACTATTAGGGTAAATATACACTTATTACAATACTATTGACTATATTCCTTATAGTATACCCTAAGCCTCCATGACCACTTTGTAACAACCAATTTGTATTTCTTTTTTTTAAATATATTTTTATTTATTTATTTTTGATGAGAGAGAGAGAGAGAGAGAGAGAGAGAGAGAGAGAGAGAGAGAGAGAGAGAGAGATACAGGGACAGAGAGAGAACTGAACTGGGGGAGCTCCCAGTTCAGCATATGGTTCTGCATGGGCCAGGGCCGGAATTCGATCCCCGGTCCCCGGCGCTGCAAAGTGAGCACTTAATCCACTGAGCCATCCCGGCTTCCTCCAATTTGTATTTCTTAATATCTTCCTTTTTTTCACTCCCCCTAACACCCTCCCATCTATAAACCATCAAAATGTTCTCTGTATATATGAGCTTTTTCTGTCTTATTTGTTTTCTATTTTAGATTTCACAGATAAGCAAGTTCACATTCCATCTGTCTTTCTTTGTCTGACTCATGCCACTCAGCACAATAACCTTTAGGTTCATTATACCACCACAGAAAGCATGAACCAACTTCCTTCCATGTTAAAGCAATATTCAATTGTAATAAATGAAGAACATACTTTTTGTCAATTCAGACATTGACAGACACCAAGGCTCCCTCTCCATATTGGCCATTGTAAACAATGGGATAATGACCATATGGCTAAACATGCACCCTCAAAATAGCGTTTTTGGGTGTCTGAATAAAGACTTATAAGTGTGATTACTAGGTCCATTTTTTGTCTCTGATTGTATGTGACCTTTGTTTTAAAGTTTATTTCATCTGGTATAGTACTACTACCCAAGGTTTATGTTTGTTTCCATTTTCAGAAAATATCTTTCATTCTTCTATGTTTTGTTGGTGTGTGTCTTTTGATCTAAATAAGTGTCTTGTAGGCAGTATATATAAGGGACTGTTTTCTTAATATTTAGCCACCCTATCTTTTGATATAAACATTTAATCCATTTATAGTGAAAATAAGTGTTTATAGATATGTAGCTATTGTCATTTTATTACTAATAATTTTGGTATATTTTCTCCATCTTAAAGAAGTTTCTCTAACATTCTCTGTAATACTGGTTTGATGGCGATAAACTCCTTGGTATATTTTTCCAAAAAACTTCCTATCTGTTCTTCAATTCTAAATGAACGTATAACTAGGTTAAGTAATCGTGGTTATAGATCTTTGCTTTTCATCACTTTGTATATTTTGTGACAATCTTTTCTGGTCCACAAAGTTTCTGTGGAAAAATTAGCTGGTATTTTTTTAGAGCTCCTTTGTAGGTAACTAACTGCTTTCTTTTTGTTGATTTTACTTATTTATTTATTTTAAAGACACATTTTATTGCTTGAGAAAAGGGGAAAGAAAGAGAGAGAAGTGGGAAAGGCCCAGAGCAGTCTCCATAGTTGTACACTATTAGTTGTGACATAGTTTTTGTCCATGCAGATGAATGTGGGGCTGCGTAGAGCAGAAGGCAAACTGAGGGTCTCCAGCATAAAAGGTGGGAACCTTTATCACCATTCTGTCCCAGCAGTTGCCAGTTGTGTTGCACATGGGGTTGCATGAGCTGGGACCAGGAGTCAAACCCCAGACCTTGTGGCTGTGAAATAAGCTCTCAACTGCTTAGTTATCCCAGCATCCCCTTTCTTGCTGCTTTTAAACTTCTCTCTTTATCTTTAACCTTTGTCATTTTATTTATAATGGGTCATGGTATAGGTCTCTTGGGATAGGTCTCTCTGGATTAATCTTGTTTGGGGCTCTGAACTTTTGGGGCTTATATATCTATTTTTTTCACTAGTTTAGGAATGTTTCAGTCACTTATTTTAATAGGTGTTCAATTATTTTCTCTCTCTCTTACCCTTCTGGTATCCCTATAATGCAGATGTTAGTATGGTTGATGTTGTCCCAGAAAACCTATAAATAATTCTCATTTATTTGAGGACTTTTTTTTTCGCTGTTCATTTGAGGTGGGTTTCTTTTTGTTTGTTTGTTTTCTTATATTCTAAATCACTGATTCACTATTCTGCTCCATCTAATCTACTGTTGCTTCTCTGTAATGTATTTCTCATTTCCATTACTGTATTCTTTTTGTATTTTCTAGCACTATTTTTATGTTTGCTGTCTTTTTCTTGAAGTTCTCCTTGAGAACATTGCTTTGAACTCTGCAGCTGGTAGATTGTTTGACTCATTTTTGTTTTTATTTTATATGTAACCAGTGCTTTGAACTCTGCATCTAGTAGATTGCTTGACTCTATTGTCTAGTTCTTTATCTGAAAATTTGATCTGTGCTTTCTTTTGAGAAAAAAATTTTATTTCTATTTTAGCTGACTTTTTGTGTTTGCTTTTATTTATTAAGTAGGGTTGTATGTTTCCTGGACATAGTGGAGTTCACTTATGTTGTAGGTATTCTGTGAATCCCAGTGGTGTTGTCTCCTTTGTCACCAAAGCAGGGTGTCTCATGTGTGTCTTCTGTTGTAGTTGAGATTTAGGTACTGTTTTAAAATCAATAGGAAGAACAAACCCTCAGTATGAATGGTTGTGAGGAGTGACTATTACTACTGTGGAGGAGCTGTAGTGAAGGGGCTGACCCATCAAAACAGGATTAACTTTTGCAGCATTTTGGTGCCTTCCCAGTCTGCTTTATAGGTGTGTAATTTTTGGAAGCAGCTTGGTGATTCCCTAGATGGGTCCAAAACCTGTGTGCAATTTCAGGGGTCTCCTTGGAGGCTATCCACTATAGGTCAAGTTCAGCCACAGCATATTCTCTGCCTGAGGCCATCTTTCTTGAGTCACAAGCAATCTGCAGATGGCCCAAACCTACACTGGGCTTTTAG
>PVKE010046529.1:0-12230 GCA_004027555.1 Craseonycteris thonglongyai | reverse complement strand
AGAGAGAGAGAGAGAGAGAGAGAGAGAGAGAGAGATACAGAGACAGAGAGAAGGAGGAGGGAGGGCCCATAACAGTCTCCATAGTTGCACATCATTGGTTTTTCCACATAGTTTTATTCTACAGGTGCGCGGGGCTGCACAGGGCAGGAACTGGGCCGGGGTCTCACCTCGGTGAGAACTGAACTGGGGGCACTCCCCAGTTCAGCATGTGGGTCTGCATGGGCCGGAGCCAGGATTCGATCCTCGGTCCCTGGGGCTGCAAAGTGAGCGCTTAACTCACTGAACCATCCCGGCTTCCATACCTGTCCTTCTTAACTGATATTTATGGAGACCAGATGTGGTGCCACTTCTGTTGTGAAATTAGCCCTGCCTACTTCTTTTTGGAACACATATGTTTATTAAACATGCATGTTTTGCTATAGAGAAATCGTATTTTGCCAAGTTCTCTTCCAACATATTTTTCTAGTAGCATAGGGGATGACTAGTAGAAGAACTTGGGAATGAGGCCAAGGGATGATAAATGAGAGGTGTAAGGCCAAAATGGAGGTGGGGAAATGTCGTACTTTTAGCACGCATGGTTGATAACATTGTTCCTGCTTTGCTTTTGTGTTTTTGAATGAGGATATTGTCAAGGAGACCAATGAACCTGAATTGTATGAAATATAAAAGATTACAGAAAAGAAACAGCTGTTCAAAGCGAAGTTTGCTTTCAAGACTTGCCTTTTTCTTGGAGACCACAGGCTTTCAATTTAATGAAGAGTGAGAACAATATGAACAGTGAGTGAAATGAAACAATTAACAGAGCCATGTGGGGCCAGGCATTATAGTTTCTGGGAGAATAATGTACTTGGGGGATAGCAATTCACAAAATGATACATATATCATTCCACTCTTAATTTTGTAGGCTTGCATCTTATTTTTCTATAACTAGTTTGGCCATAGTAAACATGAGAAACTTAGGAGACTCTAGAGGGGAACAACTCATATTGAGAGTGCATTTCAAATTCATCTTCAGTAGTTGGTGCTTACACACTGTGGACAAATTGGAACTATGAATAAGCTAAATATTTGTAAGGAATTGCTGACCTCTAAACATTTGCACAGGCTGTTACCTCTGTAAAGACTACAGTAGACTCTGTTAACCAGAACTGAAGCAACTGGTTGCTTGAAAGTGTGGGTGCTTGAGCTCTGGTTAACAGAGTCTACTTACGTTTATCCAGCGTCTACCAATCCTCATGGGGGCCGGTTAACTGAGAGTCTACTATACTTGTCCACATAAACTCAATTGCCTAGCCCATAGTTGTTTTTCTGATGTTGCTCTAGAAATTACCCCTGGAAAGCCTTCTATAACCTCAAGACTGGATTAAAGGCCCTATGTTTATACATTCTCGTGTGTAACTCTTACTGTACTTTTTATAACTTAATTTAAAAAATATGTGTTATAACTTTATTTTTTATTAATTGTTAAATTTATTGCGGTGACATTGTTTGGTAAAAATTATATAGGTTCCAGGTATACAATTGTATATCACATTGCCTGTTTATTATGTGCTCACCACCCAGTCAGTTCTCTTTCCATCACCGTATATTTGATCATTTTTTGAAGGCAGGAATGACTGTAATGTGGCATCTAGCATGTCGCTTTCTAACATGGATGTGCTTCAAATTTGCTCAGAGTCAAGGGAAGGAGTTGGGAAAGAACTAAAGCTGTATGAAATGGTCAGATTAGAAATGATCTTAGAAATACATCAAGAAGTTTGGTTATAATTCAAACATTTACTCAGTGTAAAATAGAGCTTATGAACATCCTAAATCATAGTAGTAATTTTTTTTTATTGTTAAATGTATTGGGGTGACATTGATAGATATCAATTACATAGTTTCCAGGTGTCCAATTCTACATTACATTGTCTACACATTGCATTATATATGCTCACCACATAGTAGTACTTTAATTACTAAATCATAGAAGAAAAAAAAAGAAAATTGATTAAGAGTGTATTTTATACCAGATATCAGGAACCCAAGGATACCATTTAATTCTATTACCCTTTGTCTTCTCTGGAGTATATATTTTGACAATTTATGGGACAGAGTTTAGTAGTTATTTCCACAGATAAAATGGAACCTTAGATGCTTGAGAAACGTTAATTTCTATGCTGAGGCGTGCACTTATCCTGCATAGCATCCTGTCCTTATTTCTGTTCTGCATTGTGTGGTTTCGGAACCCAAGGCAGGGGGCACTGTTTACCTTAGGCTTTCCTTGACCTTGGCCTGGCCAACACATTTATTTGGACTCATCAATCTGCACTCAGAACCTCCCTGGTAAAACTTCCCTGGAATGATGACAACTCTCCTTGTCCTCATATGATGGAAGAAATCACTACTAAAAAGTTGTCCTTCTCTGTTTTATACTTTTGTGTGAGAGTAACAATATGATTACCTCCTGAAAAATTTGACACATTTCTATTTTAAAGAACAAAGACATCCCTGTGACTTCCAGTATTCTAAGCCATGAAAAACCTTATACCCATCTCATATGGTTGGTAGGCACTGTTGTTTTGGTTTTACTTTCCACAAGATTTGTAATCTAGTCTGATAGAATTTATAGGCAACAAATTATGACCAGCTGTATAATTTCCTTACAAGGATATGATAGTCTCTTAACAGGTTCCTGCTACTGACCATTGAATTTGCTGTAAATTGTACATGCCCTTTAGATGACAGCCTAAAATAACAATACAGTTGGTGGGAACAATAACCCATAAAGGGTAAGTGATACTGGAATCCTGCTGGCCTTGACATTCTGACAGAGTAGGAGACCCTGAGAAAGCTCAGATGGAGCCAACCTCTACTGATCCATGGGCAGGAAAAGAATGCAGGAATGGCAAAGTCTGAATGAGTCATTTCTGACATGACAGGATATATTTGGGAAGAATGAGTGAAGTCACTCTTGGTTATAGCCTGTAAAGTGAAAGTTGAGATTACCTCATCTATGCAAGTGTAGGGTTGACTTTGCTCTTTATTCTTTAATGGTTTTCAAGAGAAAGCAAATTCCACTTACGTAAATTAAAAATAAAGCAATTTGATTATCACATCCTATAAAATGTAAAGGCTAAATGGAGATTAACAAACATAATATGTGAAAAAACATTAATTTATAATATCTGCAATTTGGACAAATTATAACATCTGCAACGTTAGCTGCAAGATAACTTTAAAAATATTTAGAAGGGAGAACATAATGAAGAAATAGGGTTGAACTAACTTTTCCTCAAATTAAGGACTTTAGGAGAGAACTAACTTTGAATCACCATTGTTACACATTCCTTACAATCAGGTCAATAATGTGTTAAATTGAGAGTCCATAAATAAAGGGAATAAATTTGCCCACAGGTTAAACTCACATCAGTGAAGCACTTACGGCCCTGGAGTGGATCATATCCATTGTATTAATTTCTTGTGGCTGTTGGAACAAATGGCCCCATATGTAACAGGAATTTATTTTCTCACATTTATGGAGTCCAGATGTCTGAAATCAAGGTGCTGGCAAAGCCATACTCCCCCTGAAGGTTCTAGTCCTTCCTTGTCTTGTCTAGTTCTCGGTGAAGCTTGGTTTGTGGTAGTCTGACTGCAATCTCTACTGGTCTTTCCACGACCTTCTGTGCACGTCCAAGTCCTTTTCTGACCCTTGCAAGGAGCCTCATTGGATTTAGGGCCAACCCTAATGCAGTACAATTTCATCTAGACCCTTAACTAGTTATATCTGCAAAGATTCCATTTCCAATAAGGTCACAGTCTGAGGTTCTAGATGGGCAAGAATTTTAGGGGGACACCATTCAACCCCTTCTAGTAATTAGAAATTAAAATCTGTCAAAAGATAAACCAAAATCTTTCAGAGGGCTCCAGACTTTCAGGACTGCAGGTTACTGCTTAATATACGTGTATCCCATTCTAATTGAGGAATTCTCAGGATCAGAGAAAAATGTTTTATTTTGAAGTGTTAATATTAAAAACAATAACAAACTTTCTGTAAAGTAATAGATGCTCCACATTTCTAACAGTAAACCAAAATTTATTCCTAAAGAAATTACATATACGTATTTTCTTTTATATTAATTTTTTACTGGATCTTTGTATGAAGGTTTAATTTTAATTTTAGGGAGAATTTGCAGCAGACTTTTGTATCCTTTTCCTATATCAAAATAGGTACAATGGAAAGAAAGACCCGGGAACCTGGGATGGTTCAGCGGGTTGAGTGCTCGCTTTGCAGCCCTGGGGACTGAGGATCGAATCCTGGTCCTGGCCTGTGTGGACCCATATGCTGAACTGGGTAGTGCTTCCCATGCAGGAGGCCCCCAGTTCAGTTCTTGCCCCCCCTCCCTGGTTTGGCCCCTGGCTTGATGAGGTGTGCCTCCCATGTGGGGGGGCCCCCAGCTCAGTTCCTGCCCTGCGCAGCCCCTGCCCACATGTGTGGAATGAAACCATGTTGAAAAACTGATGATGTACAACTATGGAGACTGCTCTGGACCCTCCCCCTTCTATCTGTCTCTATCTCTGTCTCTCTCTGTCAAAAACAATAAAATAAATCTTTAAAAAAAAGAAAGAAAGAATGACCCAATGCAAATTTTAGCTCCTTATGCATAGGTCTGCCTGTCTGAATGTTTTTCAACATAATTATAGATATGATGACTTATACAGTTTATATATATATATTATTCATTAATATAGTTTAAATACTATACCAATATTTTCTCATGTTGACTATTTGAGAAATATTGTATAATTTATTATAAATGTAATACATAGTATACAAAGCCTTGAGTGTATTTTTCAAAGGGGAATGTTTCATCTAGATCTTTATTAGGTAAAGAATGCCCAATCTGAGGCTTTTTTTTCTCACTCATTTTTATCTCTTCACTTATCGTTGGTCACACTTCGTTCCATTGAAGTAGTATTTACCCACATGGATAGTCTTTAGGGAATTGATGCAGTTAACAAAACATAAACATTCAATTAAAAGTTTTTTAAATTAAGTTCATTGTGGTGACATTGGTTAATAAAATTATATAGGTTTCAAGTGTACTATTCTATAAAATATCATATGTATATTGCCTTGTGTGTTCACCATCCAAAGTTAAATCTCCTTCAATCACTATATATTTGATCCCCTTTACCCTCTTCTACCTCCTCCCCTCCCCCATTTTCCTCTGGTAACCACTAAACTGTTGTTTTTGTCTTGTTTGTTTGTTGCTTTCAGTTTTACATCCCACATATGAGTGAAAGATTATATGGTTCTCGACTTAAAACAGAAACATTTTCAAAAGTTCTATTTTGATGAATTCAGATATCCGCACATTTTGGGGCAAGAACGTGTATAAAGATAGATCAATATATTTTATTTCTCAGATTATCAGAGTATTACTCAAACATCAGAATTGAATACATTACTTATTCTTAAACATTGAATTTCATAGGTCACTACCTAAAATAAATCTTTGGATTTCTATAAAATGTTCAAACTACTTTGTGCCTATTCTTATATCTATGAAGAGAAGGAGACAGTAAACTCTGTGTCTTTGTATATTCTGGTATCACCTACAGTGCTTAGTGTAAGCAGAACTTTATGACAAATGTGCATTCTTTAAATACCTGATGAATAATTAACTTCAGGGCTACTGATTAGAAATGTCATTTTAGACAGATAGTGCAAGCACACAGACATCAGTAGGTAGTGATGACTTTGAAATCTCTGAGGAAGGAAGCCTCCTAATCAGTTTCCTAAATTTAAGCAGTGAGGAAAAAGTCAACAGTCTGGTCAGAGCCCCATTTTAGGAGTATGATTATTAGAACCTGGATCTGGCTTGAGGACATTTTAGACTCATAAAAAGCACCAATACTCTAAAATTGGGGATTTCTGGCCAGAGATGAACTTTCTCTTGATGCTCCCTTTTAGGGATAAAGAACACTTGAGAGACGTGGGCCCTATCCTGCTGCCATGTCCTGTCAGGGCAGCCCTCCTGTGCTCACTCAGAACCTGAGCAGGACACATACACTCCCCCGTATTTCCACAGTGTGTCAGGTTGGATTCACCCTGGGTGCAGCCAGCACGTCTTACACTTACGACAGAAAGTCATGGTGAGTCTTGGATGTTAGATATGTTCCTTACAAATGGCACAGTTTTGCCTCTTAGGGGTTGGGGGTCTCCATCGTTTGAGCACGTCAGAGGTTAGGGGTGTCAGCGTGGGTGTGACATTGTGGGGTCTATAATCCTAGAACTGTATCTCACAGCTGTTACCAAAGACATTTAGGAAAGACATGATAATACAAGGTGAACTGCAGTATTAAAAGCCCTGAGCAGGGAGTTAGAAGACTTATGGTAGTCGCTACTGCTCGAATCCCTTCAGTTTGTGATTTTTGACAAACCATACATGCATATTCTGGGCTCCTGGTTTCTGCTCTGAAAGAGCAGAAATTTGAGAGCATTATGTTTCTTCCAGTGCTAAAGAGATGGGTTCTGCATTTCTGACATGCTACAATTAGAATATTAAAGCTACCGGTATATGTTGCCTCACAAGAGATGGCTTGCTCACCTGGCAAGGGATAGCTATTTCTTAATGATAGGCTTTCTTGTGTAACAAAAATTGAAACAAACTTCGTTCATATTGCATTCTCTGTGCAATAGATTTCATTGTTTAATCTCTGACACGTGAATCCAGATTCTAATCACCAGGGACAGTTCAGCACCAGAAGAGGGTCTGTATCAGCCACTTCTTTTGCACCACTTGGCATCCTTAGACCCCCTCTGTCCCCAGAGCCTTTGGCTGCTAGTTTTGTTCTGGCTGCCACTGTGGCAACCAGCTCTGCTCAGACTTGTTTGACTTGGAGAATTCAGTTTAATATTGTCCTATTGCTGCCTGATAAGGTTCAGCTGTTTTGAACTTATTGATGTGTGGCACTAGTATGTATCTATTCAAGCACATTATTCTTTCCTGTTTTATTATATTAGTGAATCCTAACTAGTTACGACCACTGAACAAAGCTAAAGTCACTAAGCGTCATGATATTAAGCCATAAAGAAATCACAAAAAGATTCTTACCTCACCATTTCTAGTAGCACAGTAGCTTAGCTTTATTTAGTAACATGATCCTTTAATTACAATTATTTTCATGTAGTTAGAATAAGGCTCAAGCAACTTGATTTTATTTTAAGTTTGTGCATTAGATGTTAATATTATGCTATTAAAATAATATAATAACTTTTATTTAACATAGCTGCATTTGTAAGTGGGACTTTGTACACATTTGGGGGAAGGTGTAATTGATGAAAACAGGGCTTAGCAGTGACCCTGGAAGCAGGTTGGTGAACATAACATTCCCTGCCAGGATAGATAGCATCAGTGCCTGAACAAAGAGCAGCTGCAAATCTAGAGATAAAACTAGTGACAGGAAAGGAAGAGATATTTATGCAGAGATAAAGAAATTCAAAAGATATATTACATTGAAATAAACTTGGGTGTAATATTAAGAGAAGTAAAAATGATGTGATAATTTTTCCTGTGATACACAAGGGCTGTCTGGGAAAAATCCAGCCATTGTCATTATAACAAGAACGGTTACATGGCTGGACACTTTCCAGGCACCTTTTGTATACACTATCACCGGACACAAACCAAGACTAAACTCATATAGCAGAGTCAAACAAAAAATACCCGAAGTCTTAGAAAAGACTAGGTTAGGCTGAGATCAGATCCCTGTTCACTGATGATTCAGCATAATTCAATAAGAACTCATAGAGCTCCTAGCACATACCACATGCTAAGCGATATAAAACAGGGTGATGCAGGTTAAAGAAATAATTTTACTCCTCAAATAATTTACACTTTGAAGATAAGACAAGCACAAAAATATTTCAAATACTAAGTAGCATATGAAATGTGCAAAAAAGTGGTGAATAATAATCTCTCTAACTTCCAAATAAAATCACTTATGGTTGGGGATCAAATAGGATTTTACAATAGTTAACACACACACACACAATTAATAACGGCCAATCAACATATGAAAAAATATTTACTGTCACTAATAATTGCAGAATATAAATTAAAGCAAATGTTGCAGGAAGAATGAATCAAAACTAATTTCTCTTTGTAAACATTTCCTAGTTCTCCTTTAAAGTAGTAGAAGTAGCTAAATTTATTGGTCAAAGCCAAAGACCCTGGGCTATATTGACTAGTGAGGAGGACAATGTTGGTTAAAATATCATGCATCCTGCCAACTCACGTACAGTGCTGCTCAGTAAGGCCTGCCTTGACCACCCACCCGAGACAGGAGCCCACACCACTCCCCTATTCCCTTACCCTGCCTTACTTTCTCCATGAGCCTAACAACATAGGGAAATAAGGAAAACCTAACATGTTGCTGAGAAGTCCAGGAGGATGAACAATGAGAAAAGGTAATTGAATCTAGTATGTAGAATTTAGCCATGATATCTGGAAGTTGTTGTTGGAAGCCAGGTTATTAATTGTTAACAATTGGGTGGATGTGGATCAAGGTTAAATCAAGTTTATACACAAACATTTCAGTTAGTAAATATTTTAAAGAAGAATAATTTGCTCTGAGGTTAATCAGACATAAGTTAAAGAGAGACAATTTTAATTTTGTGTATACTGGGTTTGAGGTTTCAGGATGACTAATATAGAGTTAACAAGGGAATTAGAAGTACAGGGACAGTAGTTTTTGATAAAGAAGAATGCTGAAGTTATGTTGAAACAGAGTGAGTGTAATCTCTCTATGAGTAAGATACTACAGGTATTTTATTACATATTAAATCATTATATTTAGTAAAACTCATTTTTAGACTTTGAAATATTGTGCAAACATATTTTAATTTTTCTTTTATACAACAACCTGGTATTTCTGGCTTCTCTTTTATCAAATAAATTATATCTAAAGCTGTATCTTTATCTGAAAACATTTGTGTCTATAGTTATATTTATGTCTGTATCTATTTATATATCTATTTCTTATTGATCTTGCATTAAACCCATACATTAAGATCATTAGTATTTTATTACATAAAGCATTCCTATCTAGAAACATGAGGGCTGTCTGGTAAGTATCCAGCCATATAACCTTTCTCGGTATGTTGACAATGGCTGGATTTTTTCCCAGACAGCTTTCATAGAATGCATTCTTTATCTCTTTAAATATAAATTTTAAATCCCATAATATTTTAAGTAATATTAAGCATGTGTGATGTGTGTATGTTTATTTTTGGCGGGATGCATTAGTAAATACTTAAAATAATTCAGATAATTTCTTTTAGTTGAGTTTTTGGATTTTATAGATTAAAGTCATAATGAAAAATGATTGTTTTCTCTTGATATATTCAATGTTTTTATTTTTCTTTATTTTATAACTAGAAATTCCATTTTTTCATGTGTTGTAGAATCAGAATTTTAAAATCAATATTAATAAATTTGAGTTTAGGTATTTATTTAAAAGAATGCCTTTAAAAAACTATTTTAGTATTTAAAATATACGTATATTTTTTATCATGTTATTGACTGTTGGGAATGGTGTATTGGAAATTATTAGATACCTCTTCTAGAAGAGTTTAATAATTTTAGGAAACTAGTTTTAGCCAAGTAAAGCCCACAAGAGCACATGAAAGGAAAATCCTGAGTGACATAGCCCTGTGTTTGTAGATCTAGTTCCTATCAATCTGCCTACACTTTCTGTGTTTCCATTCTGTCTGTGTCATAAATAGTAATTCCTATTTTTCTGGTTCCTGTTGGTACCAAGTCTCTTTCACACAATCTGTTATTGGCCATCCTCCCAGCTCTAATCAGAGGCCTGTATTCGCAGGCTTGGTGTTTTTTCTTGGTTCCCTGCATTCAGAAATAAACATGTCAGCAACTTCTATATAATGGCTCTAAGGAACCCTCCCATCAGTTTACTGCTCTCCAGGGCTTCCTGATGGAGCATGATCAAGTCATTGTCGGTTCCTTAATCTTTTCAGCATCAATAAAATTTATTACATTTTTGGCATTTCACTAAAATATCATTTTAAATGACTTTTTTATATTGGAAAACCATTGCATTTCTGAGATAACCATGCTTAGTTATAATGGGTTATTTTGTGTAGGGTAACTCAATTCTATATATTAGTACATTATTTGAAAAATAGATTTTTCATGTCTGTGTTTGTAAGTGAGACTGTTCCAATATAAACAGATTTAGTGGGAAAGGTCATGCTTGCTTTACTAAATTAAGTAATTTCAGAATGTTTTTTAGTCTTTTAAATATTAATTTTAAAGAAATCACCAATCTGAAAACTTGACAAATTCTCTAAAGGACTTCTTAGGAGTAATTGACCTCTTTTCCCAACTATGGTTGAGAGTAGCTCTTGGATGACTTCTTCAATTTGTTACTAAAATAGTTCTTTACAATGCTTTCCAGTTTAAATCATTTTTTAAATTTTATTCATTATTGAAGCTTCTTAAAATAAATTTATTGGAGTGACATTGGTTAGTAAAATTATACAGGTTTCAAGTATACAATTCTATACTACATCATTTATATATTGCATTGTGTGTTCAATAGCCAAAGTCAATTTTCCTTGTATTATCATATGTTTGACCCCCCTCCTCTACCTAACCCACCCCTTACCCTCTGGTGACCACTGAACTGTTGCCTACATCTATGAATTTTTGCTTGTTTGTTATGTTCATTTGTTTGATTCTGTAGCTTTCATATGACAGCTTACTAGAAATGTCTCATTCTAATTTTGATTGTCAAGTTTATTACATTTATGTACTTATTATTTAAATTTTCAACCATAATTTTTCATAACTCTGGCTAATCTTAATTTTCTATTAAATAAAATAATATAACTGTAACAATCTTATTTTCTAGTAAAATTATTAGCTGTATTTCTTGTATTTATAGTTAGTAGTCTCATCTTTTTCTAAATATTGGGGATTTTTTAATTGCGTTGATTTATTGGAAAATATTTAGCATTTACAATTGTTTTACTTTTACTTTATAAATTTATATATATTATAGTCAATGCATTAATAGCAGGGATATATATATATATGTGTGTGTGTATTTAGTTTTTTTGTGGCATAGTAATTGGTCATATTATGAATATAGATGTACACTTGAAAATAAGATGTGTTTCTTGTTTCAAGTTGACATTTAATTTGACAATTTTATTAATTAATTTGAATAATTCTAGTTATAATTTTACCTTTTTTAATTGGAAGTATCAGTTATGGACAAACCTTTAGCTAAAATTGTATCTCTATGTGTTTCTCCTCATATTTTAACAGATTTTGATTGTATACAGTTTCTACTCTGTTTATCAGATATTCTTTTCCATGTATTTTCTTCATTCTTCATTACCATACTTTCTACAATTGTATAGTGAGTCTGTTTTATAACATTTTTAAAAAATATATATTTTTATTTATTTATTTTTGAGAGCGAGAGAGAGAGCGAGAGAGAGAGACACACACAGAGAGAGAACTGAACTGGGGGAGCTCCCAGTTCAGCATATGGTTCCGCACGGGCCGGGGCCGGGACCCGGACTCGATCCTTGGTCCCCCGCGCTACAAAGTGAGCGCCCAACCCACTGAGCCATCCTGGCTTCCCCAGTTTTATAACATTTTTGATAGTAGTATTATTATGTCTGTATTTCTCTTATTCAAGATTAATATAACCTCACATTAATACTTGTATGTAGTTTTGGTTTCATCATCAGAATGTTGTTAGATTTTTTAAAAGTCATTCTGATAGCCTTGGTCTTATAGTGCTAGGATTTAGAAATTTATATTTATAATCATCATGTTTATTTTAATGTGTGACATTCTGCAAATCAGGGAGTCCAAGTATACGACAGAAACAATGTTTGTAATCTGTGAAACTAGGAGTTAGGCTGTGGAAGAGTCTTCCAAATATGAGACGCAAGAATTATCAGTGGAGGAAGACGATTTCATCAACGTCTAGCAAAAATTAGTTTTTTTTGGACAGGATTATATAACATATGTAATAGAAATATATATTATAATAAGATTTATTGTGTATATTATAATATATACAAATTATAGTATTTTTTTAGATTTATTTATTTATTTTTTATTGTTTTTGATAGAGAGAGAGAGAGAGAGAGAGAGATACAGAGACAGAGAGAGAACTGAACTGGGGGAGCTCCCAGTTCAGCA
>PVKE010046528.1:0-12220 GCA_004027555.1 Craseonycteris thonglongyai | reverse complement strand
CATAAGTTGTCTGCGATAACTACCAATGGGGCACCAGCAATGGTTGGTCAAAACAAAGGATTTATTGCCCTTTGCAGGAAAGATGAATCATTTTCAAACTTTATGTCCTACCACTGTATTATCCATCAGGAAGCTTTGTGTTGTAAAATACTGCCCTTTGAACATGTTATGAAAATAGTCACAAAGATAATCAACTCTACTCGAGCAGCTCCATTGCAACACCGACTTTTCAAGGCCCTGTTAGAAGATACTGAAGATAAAGAACATGATCTCAGCCTGCATACTGAAGTATGTTGGCTCAGTAAAGGTAAAGTTCTTACAAGATTTGTGAACTTAATTGAAGAAATAAAAACATTTATACATGATAAAAATGAAAATGATGATGAACTAACAGACTCTTGATGGCTGGTGGATTAGGGTTTTCTTGCTGACACCATGGAAAAATTAGATTCTTTCAATTTGGAGTTGCAGGGAGAAGACCAAAATATAGCTGAAATGATAAGCTCTATAAACGCATTGAAAGCGAAATTGACTTTGTTGATATCACATCTGCATATCAAGTCTCTCGTGCACTTCCCATATATGAGGAAAATGCTAGGTAACAATGAAATAAACATGTCATTATTATTGAGACCCTGCAAGTGCTTCAAAAACAGTTTGAAGAGAGATTTCTGCAGTTTACAAATATCGAACCAATTGTATCCTTCATTATCAATCCTTTTACTTGCCAAATAAATGTAATAGAACTAGCCGCATGTATTACAGACCTTGTTCAGGGGAAAGCAGAAGAACTAGAGTTAGAAATTTTGAACCTTAAGAATGATATTTTGCTAAAATCCTTAATATCAGAGGACTTATGGAACACAGTCGACAAAGAAAGGTTCCCATTTTTAAAAAAAGTGGCATATAAAATCAAATCGTTTTTCAGGTCAATGTATTTATGCGCATCTTTGTTTTCAAACATGAATTTAATAAAATCACGATATAGATCTCTACTTACCGATGAGCATCTTAATAATTGTTTGCTAACAGGGTTGTCGTCATACTCTCCTAATTACGAGGCACTGGCCAATGAAATGCAATGCCAAAGATCACACTGACAGATTGGTTTTTTTTATGTTTTCTTTTATGTTTTTTTAAATGATTTTATTATACGTGTGTTTTTTTATTTACTTTGTATTACGTTTTGTATATATGTTTCTTTGTGTGTATATAATTTGTACAATAAATTTATTATTTTAAAATTATTTTGTTTATTATTTTTTATTCTTGTTTAATAATAAATATCCTTAGAAATAGCTGGTGCCCGCTGCCCTGCCGATATTTTAGAGTGCACCCCAGGGTATAAAAAGGTTGGGAACCCCTGCTCTAGGTTATTCTGTGGTAACAGATAATCGAGAATTTCAGTGGCTTAGGACAATGTAATCTTATTTCTCACAATGCATGTTAGCTATGGTTCAGTTGTGACTCTGCCCTGTGTCCTCCTCAGTTTGGGAACTAAGCAAAAGGAGCAGTTTCTATTGGGGACAGGCTATTTTTGTGTTCATGCTTTGTTGGCCTGGGACATTAAAGTACTCAAGCCTGATGCCCATGCTTTGATGTGTTCTACATATAAATAAATGTTATTTGCTAAGGATACATAGTCAAGAAAATGACATGAACAAAGGCAAGAATTAAGGGGTGGGCAGGAGCTCCTTTAGGTATCTGAGTGTTGAGAAAAGACAGATGGAAGGAAAAAGAGAAATAATAAGTCTTAAGAACTAGATCTTTAATATATATTTAATAAAAAGTTTAGGGACCTGTTAAGGGGTTAAGAACTGAAAAAAAAGGGAAATAATGTTCTAACGTGAGGTTGTGAATGGTAGGAGAATAGGTTGAGAGTAAGTAGAGTGGTCACTAATGTCACATATGTATTCAGGCACAAAAATCATTGACTCTGTCTTATAGTAGGAGGGAGACTAGAACTTCAAAAGATTTGCTCCATTTACGTAATCTTCGAATATTTGTAACATTAACATATGCTAGAGGTAAAAGACTGAACCTAATTTTTAGCATTGGGTGCTTAAGTGATTGCAGTTGTAATTGGACTTCAGGTGACAAATTTACCTGGCAAGGTTACCTCCATGTGCTCTACACTCTTGATTAGAATGATCATTTGCAGCCAGCCTGACCCAGCCATAGTGGGCACAAACATTCAGTCATATTCTGTCAGTGCAAGTTCGCGTGCGCTGCTCCGAAAGGTTGAGAGTCACTGGCCAGTAGTTGTCCATTCTCTCCTCAGAGCTCTATGCTGCATGCGAGCCACAGCATGGCAGCCAGATTAGTATTTTCTTACAAGATTTTTTTTTTTTTTGACACTTTGAAGAGTCAAGTGTATATGCTACTTTAATCACTTAGAAATAAGGAAACAAAATTGTTCAAAGTTTATGGCACAATTAGGCAGGAAACAATTAGGTTCTGCTCTCTCATTATTTGGAGTAGGGAAAGCATTTTTAAGCATGTAAAATATACCTATGATTAAATAAAATGTACTTAAATGCAATTGAATCTTTGTGATTTAAGATTTAGGAGTTAAATTGAAGAGATTTAAATAAAAGTTTATTACTCATATTGAGTGCCTTCCTTTTCTTTTGGAAAATAAGTGTACAGTGTTCTTTTAATATGATGTGGTAGAAAAATAAGAAATATGCAATCTTTAAAATTTACAGTCTTTAACTTCATAGAATAATTTGATTTGCATTTGCTAAAGACTTTCCTGAAATAAATGGTGTTCTGATTATCTCTTCCTATATGTTAACATCACTATGCAGTCACTATACGTACTCCTGCTTTTCAAAAATTTGAGTTTTGCCACATTGTTTTTAAGGAAGACCTACAGCAGTACCTGTGTTTGCTAACTGATAGAAATAAAAAGGGAACATTTTCTTCTAGAAAAAACAAAACCAAAAAACCGGCAAAGAGAGAAAAGTTAGCGTTGAGCATTGCTTTTTCCCCAAGATGTTATAGAGCACAGGTGTCCAACCCCTGGACCGTGGGCCTGTACTGGTCTGTGACCTGGTAAGAACTCAGCAGGAGAGGTGGGCGAGTGATTGCAGCTTCATCTGTATTTAAATCTGCTTCCCTTCTCTTGTATTACTGCCAGAGCTCTAACTTCTGGCAGATCAGCAGTGGCCTTAGATTCTCACAAGAGCACAAACTATTGTGAACTGTGCATGGGAGGGATCTGGGCTGCACGCTCCATATGAGAATCTAATGCCTGATCTGAACGGAAGCTAACAGTGGCCGTAAATACAAATTAACACGAGCAGAGACGTTTGACTGCACAGAGATCATCATACATCAATTGCTTGCAGACTCATCAAAACCCTGTAAGTGAGTGGTAAGCGACAATTAAGCTGTATCTGGTGCTTGAATTGTCCCAAAACCATCCCTTCGCCCCACTGTCCATGGAAAAAATTGTCTTCCATGAAATTGGTTCCTGGTGCCTAAAAGGTTAGGGACCACCATTATAGAGGCAGGGAGCATCAGAACAGTGGGAGTGGCCCTGCCAAGCTTCTTCTCAAGGAGAAACACGCAGCATCTCAGCATGAAGCCGCCATAGTCTTGGCTGTGTCTGGGAGCTTATGTGCTTTATCTCCATTTATTTTGAGCATCTATTAGAATGATGTGTCTTCAGGAATCAGAAAAGCCTAAGAGAGCTCTTCAGAGTGTTATATTTAGTGTAAAACTAGATATGATTAAGTGTTTTGATCATGATGAATATAATAAACACATTGTGCTTGTGCTGAATTTTTGGTCTGGGAATGCTCAGAAATTTTCTGTATAAACTAATAGTAATTGATTTTTTTTTTTTTTGCTTATGAAAGGTTTCATAGACTGTTCTACTTTCAAATAGCATGGGAAACCTATATATCACTTTGTTTTACATGTCTTTGAGTAGGTCACCATATCTAGATTGCTAGTTATTGTTCTAGTTCAGAAACTCAGTGTTATTAATATTGATCTCTTGAATCAGAAATAATGATTACTAGCTTGATAAACTGTTATATTAATATTAGCTTTTTGGTGATTCATTTATTTCTAAAACTGACATGTATTTGGTGTCTTGGCTTTCTTGATATATACACTGTTAGATCTGAACTCATTCCATTCTCCAACTTTTAACTCTAGATCTCAGATACGAGCAATAAGCCAAGGCCTCTATGTGTATCCGGTCTGGGGCTTCCTGTGAACTGTTAATCAGGGCCTCTTTCATAACCAAGATAGGAAGGAAGGTCTGTCCAGCAGAATCAAGTACATGGCTGTGTACTGTGATGAGGACAGCAACAGATCAATGTGTGGGTCAATCACTCTCCACCGTTGAGACTTGAGCAGCTGTGCCTAACAAAGTAATAAGTTAAATTGCAATCCCATTTAGGAGCAGTGTTGAAAACCTGTTCAAATATTGACTCTTTGGGGAATGGGTCCTCTCAGATGACCGAATTTGTCAAAGGGAACAAAACGTAAGATCGGCAGCCTTTTTAAATGTCAGTATCAGGCTTTGAAAAGGGCAATGTGGCTCCTTCGGCCAGACCTGTGAGTATGGGGAAATACCTACAGGTCTGAGAGTTGTGCTGCGTGGTCTCTTGAGAGACTTCCTGGCTCTGTCATTCTGAGATTGCATTTCTGCTAACTGAAAGTGTGGGGGTGTTTCACTGTGTTCTTTATCTGCCTCCTCATAGATATTCTCATTGAATACACACTCTTGACTCATGGCTACTTCCACCCTTCATTTGCTGTGTGGTTTAAAATAGCCTTTGATTTACCTCTGAAATTATTAGTGTTAGCTTTAGTGTACTTAAAGCTCTTTGCTTACCTATTCAAAAAAATCAAACAGCTCACTATTAGCTGATTACTTCATGGCAATGACGATGCATCTGATTACTATTCTGTGAAGAGTAGTTTTTTTTTTCATGCGACTTGTATTTTGAATATTATGATTAGGCACTAAAATTATTAGGTACTATTTATGAGTGTCTGCCTAGTGTCTAACACAATGCTATGTGTTTTACTTACATTGTTGCCAATTATCTCAGCAGGTAAGCAGAGAAGGATTAAAACTATATATTAAAAATAAGAAACAGGCTCAAAAGACCTATTATGTCAAGGTATCTAAAGCAATATAACCAGGAAATTTTCCTGCAGGGCCATGCATCACTATTTTAATTCCTTGGGTTTTTGGTCTTGCAATGAGGTGCAGAAGGAAACTAGACACCCTGGATGGGTGTCATCTGACCACTACAAAAGGAATTTTTATTCCCTCCAATATGCTTTACAAATGTGGTCCTTGTTTTGAATACCGTTAACAGAAAATTTGGAAAGCTCCAAAGACTACAAAGTTGTGGTACTGGAATTTCAACTCAAACTTTTCTGAATCCTAAGCTGTCTTATTTTTCCTTATCATGTCTGACTTTTCCTTTTTTCTCTCAAGCAAACTTGTTTGTGCTCTGAATTTAGAGAGCTCCTTTTAATGTTGTGGTTAGTTAAAAGCACTGGAACAGCAGTTGTAGATAAGCAAGTGAAAGAGGAAACCCAAAGTAAATAAAATAGAAATTGTTCTAGGCATTCAGAGAGATTTCAAAGATGAGCAAGCTAGAGTGCTTACTAGCAATGAATAGACTTCAAATCTTTAATATAGCAGACATTGCAGCAAGAAAGATCCAAATTGAGAATTTGAGAGTCTTGCGAAAGAATGCATCACTTTTAGGGAAGGGATGATTGGTGGGAAACTTCCTAAAAGATATCCACAGATGCATAGATGGATGGGTAAGCTTTTGACAGAAAAGGGGATTTAGATGGACATTTGGTGAAAGGAATGGAGCAGCTGAAATGGGAGTACAGAGCTGGGAATGCCTACTAACTTGGGTGGAATCCATTCAATTGGCATTGTGAATTTTGTCTGCAAAAAGACAAAAAATGGGTCCCACTGCTTTATAGGCATCATGATATTTAAGAATTACTATAATATTTATGAGTGAAGTATTTTCATCAATTGGAAACAAGAACATCCCACCTTAATAGACTGTGTCTTTATGTATGTGTTTTTTCTTATCTTCCTTTTTGACATAATAATAATTAGTTTGTTTTATCAAAATTGCTCAGGGATTTGTGATTTTCATGCTTATTAAAGACTGATTGGATTTAGCTAAGAATTTAAAAAAAAATGACTATTCTTAGTTTAATTAAAAATCTAAGATTCAGCTTACACTAGAAACATTTTACATTTAAAAGTTCTTTGGGTTCTTTCCAAATGCTGGCATTGTTTTGATATAAATCTTATGCCATCCACTTATTTGTGTACAATGAATGTAAAATCACCTGCCACCTCCAATTATATTCTTCTTCTTCAAGCTGTCACAGTCCCCATTTTTGTCTATGTATAGTATTTGATGTGCACATAATGTGTTCTATGCAAATATATAAATACTATACATTTTGCTTCAGAAACAAACAATAGCTGCAAATTACTTCTACCAACCTACCTAGTAACATTTACATGTTTACAAGTCACCAATAAAGAAATCATTTTAGGAGAGAGTCAACAAAGACATATGAAAGACATACACACACACACACACACACACACACACACACACGATGCTTTAAGGAAGTTTGGTAACTACAGTGAGCTGGTACATTTAGTGTAGAAATTATTTTTAAGACTATAGTGGCTATTGATTGCAGCATGCTATCAAATGTTCACTATTTTCTCACTTGATAAGGACTGAGAAAATTTAATCATAGAAGTGTTTTATTATTTACCTATCTTACCAGTTTATATCCACTCTTCACTATATTAAAAAATGTTAGATCATTTGGAGGCATATGAGTTGAATTCCTTCAAGTCTGTCCTTTAAGAAAGAAGTTATAGGAAAGCTGGGATGGCTCAGCGGGTAAAGCGCTCTCTTTGAAACCCCAGGGACTGAGGATTGAATCCTGGCCCTGGCCCATGCGGACCCACATGCTGAACTGGGGTGTGCCCCCAGTTAAGTTCTTGCCAGGACCTATGTGGGAGGCTCCCAGCCCCGTTCCTGCCCTGCGCAGCCCCGTGCCCACCTGTGGAGTGAAACTATATGGAAAACTAATGTCAACTATGGAGACTGCCCTAGGCCCTCCCCCTTCTCTCTGTCTCTCTCTGTCTCTGTTTCTCTCTGTCAAAAATCAATAAAATAAATCTTAAAAAAAAAGAAGTTATTCCAACAGTGATACTCTAAAATTATGGTTGTCCAATAGACCTTACCTTGCCAATAAGTGTGGTCCCTGTCCAATGGAATAATTGCTAACCATATATGCCTTTGGGGCTCTAGAAATGAGGCCAGTGCAACTGATGAAATGACTTTTAAATTGTTTAATTTTAATTAACTTAAAAAGTTATGTGTAATTAGTGACTACCTAGTGGATGGCGCAGCTTTTTATGAGAGATCAGGTCATATTTCTAATGGTTTAGAACAAATGTGTCTTGGGAACCTTCCATCTATGAGCTTATACAAATGTGGAAAGAAACTTATATTGATAATCAATTCTCTTAACAAATTTTGGTGTTTTCATATGATGGTTACTTAGGTACATATTTTAGAAATAAGTGGAATTGTAGATATTCTATTTGTATGACAACCTCCAAAGTAACCGAAGTCACTGCTTGGCTCATTATCTTGTACTTAAAGCAGACCCAGTAATTAGGAGAAATATAGAGAAGAGTGTTTGGAAATTCAAACATGCCTCAAGCAAAAAGATTTCTGAGCTAAAGAACTAATTGGCACAAAATGGCACTGGTACCTGGGGAAAGAGGAAGCAAAAGTTTAACATTATAAAATTTAGATTTTTTTTTTGTCATATAAGCCCAAAATCTGGAACAGTGATAAATCACCTGTTTTTTCACAAATTATATAAGAGTAGCATAAATGCATAAGCAGACACTATTAAAATAAACCCTGGGCTAATTCAGATTTTACTCCCAGGAACAAAGTAATCTGGGCATTTTAGCTGTACGTCAAAGGAAAATCAGACAATTCACAGACATTTGCTTTGATACGTCTGTCAAATCTGACAGTAATACCTCGTCACATTTTACTATCTGCTTCAGATGTCAGTCAAATATATTTTAGTTATTACATTTACATTCACAGTGCTTTTTGGTTTTATGCTGAGGTTTTATTAGTCCTGATCACATCTGCTTACTACTCCCTCTTACTCCTCCTAAGGGAGGTGGAGTGACATTTCTGCTTGACCAGACAGGAAGGAGAAAAAAAGGTGACTCTTTAGAGTTTTCAGCTCCACTCATAGAAGTGGTGACAACCCTCTTAAAGGGAGGAGGCCTGGATTGTTCCGCTGTCAAGTGATGACAGTTCTGGGGTCAGTAGGAAGAAGCCTATTTGCTCACAAATACCAGCCATATTTTGCAATTTTAGTTTTATAAACCTTAAAAATGAGGTTTGGTCTTGTTTCCCAGTTCAGAACTCAGGTGAGCAGAGGGGTGATATTTATCAGATGTCTTTGAAATCTAATAGTTCTCACCTGCTGTGGGGAGGAACATGGTTGAGAGTTTGAGATTGTCCATTAGATTCACTGGAGTAGCTTTCTCAAAATGCATTTATCCTCTTCCTTCTCTCCTCACTCCCAACTGAGCTCATTCCACCTCACCTGCTGTAAACACCCCCCATTGAGAACTGGTCTAGATATTGGAAAGACCCAGTTATGATATTGCTTAGTGTGGATGTGCACAGTCTACATTCCATTACCGGATTCACACCAGGCTACTAAACATGAAATGTCCTATCTGTTGGCTTAGACTAGAGTCATACACATTAGGGTTATCATAGGAAGTCCTTCAAGTGCTTAATTAGCCATTGATCTGGATAACTGGAATTATCCTTAAAATGTTCGTAAGTTTTAAATGCTTATTAATTTTTAATAAATATACATTATTGCAAAATTGTTTAAATGATTCTTTTGATAGCAAGTAAAAGCACCAGTAAATCAAGTGTTATTTTTTTATATTCTGGACATTATCATTTTATATTAATTCAACATCTATTCCTGAGGAGGTAAAAACAAACAAACAAAAAAATGTGCTTGTCTTTTTCAAGGCCATACGTTTTGAAAGAGAATCTAAAAAAAGAAAACAAAAACAAACAACCATCCGTCAGGAAGATAGATCAGCCTTGCTATCGGGTATTTTTAAAATTTAAATGTAATTTTTCCAAAGGCAAATAAGTTTTTAATCAGCCAACCAATTGGAAACTTTATTTTATGTTTGCCAAATAAAAATAATAACAACAACAATAATAATGCTAAATTTATGAAATACCTACTGTGTACCAAATCCAGATGTAGAGTTATTCCCTGACACAGTGTTTTTAGAATCTAAACATACTTGAAGGAAGTACTGTTATAGACACCAATTTATTGATACAGAATTATATTACTACTAAGCCATGGAGACATGGATCTTAACATTTTCTCAGAGTTCCAGATGAACTGGCTGATATTTGAAATACATTTTTAAAAAATTGTTACATTTAACCTTTTCTTATTTTTACCCAGTTAAAAGGATAGCTTGGGGGATCCTGGGGTGGCTCAGTGGTTTGAGCACTCGTCTTGTAGCCCTGGTTGTCTGAGGATTGAATCCCAGCCCTGGCCCATGTGGACCCATATGCTAAACTGGAATGTGCCCTAGTTTGTTTCTCACTGGGGTGAGACCCTGGCCAGGTTTCTGCCCTGTGCAGCCTTGCCCCTACCTGTGGAATGAAACTATATAGAAAACTAAAGATGTATAACTATGGAGACTGCTCTGGGCCCTCCCTCTTCTCTCTCTCTCTCTCTTTCTCTCTCTCTCTCTCTGTCAAAAACAATAAAAATAAATCTTTAAAATAAAAAAAAGAAAACTATACATCAGTCAAGATTTGATCTGATCAGATAGCATTTTAGACCCTTGCTCTGCTGAGGGATTCTAAATCAGTAAGCTTAACATTGTTTTACCTGTAGCCATTTCTGAGGATTCTCTTAATAGTGTACCATTCTAATTAATATAGATAAATTAAATAATATTATATTAGAATTAAGCTGTAGTTCCTCTGTTGGTAAGCACAGTAAGTATTGGTCAAAGTTTATTAAAACTTCTAAATAATATATATAAATTTCCTTCAGAATAGCATGAATTCTGTTCTCAATTCCTTTAACAGATTTATAGAAACCATCTTTAACACAACTTCAAATATAGCAAATATGTATTAAATGTCTTTGTATCTGATGAAATAAACATATTTCATGTAACAATACAGGTCAAATATCCTAATAAGTACATGAAGGTTTATTTTTAGTGTGGCATGGGTAGCTGTCCACAAGAGACTGAGATCTTTCACTAGTAAAGAGAATTATATTGTCATCTTGTGTGATAAATATTGACATGATGGATGTGCATGATTAACAAAGGAAATCAGAGCTCTGTGTTAATAAATACATAAAGAAGGCTAATAAACCTATATCCTAGAATGTTTGCGTGATATTAGTCCTTGCAGTATAAAATGAGTCCCTCTTTCATGATATATAATATTGTATAGCAAGTTCAGAATTTGTTTTTTGAGGGCGTGTGTGTGTGTGTGTGTGTGTGTGTGTATATATATATATATATATATATATACACCTATGTATAATAATTAACATTGTCTACATAGTATAAATTCAGAATCTTTCTCTCAAAATATGCATTACCATCACCTGGTAGATGTCTGACATGTTGCCAAGTGGCTTTATTTTCTTGGTTTAAGATTTTGCTAATTAATGGGTTAATGGTGCAACAACCATTTGGCTAGGAGATGCTTTAGGCAGCTTACCTTCTAATGAAAAACAGGGCCTTTGGGGTTAGGCATCTTGGACTGACCCTTGCTAGTGTCTGTCTGAGTGGCCATAAGCAAGTTATTTATGTATATTCTAAAGTCTTCAATTTCCTCCTCAGGAAAATGAGATAACAGTAGTTAGTTTTAGAGTTGGTATGTAAAATAAATAAGAAAACTAAAGCAGTTATCTCAGGAGCTAGCATATCGAAGGTGCTCAAAACAATGTGAAAGGCTGTCTAAAATTCTTCTCTGATCTCAGTTTTCAAAACTAGGTAATAAGAGAAAGAACACATGTTTTTCTTTCTGTTCTCCAGAGGATGACCAGAGTAGGGTATCAGCATGGCCCAGAAACAAAAAATCCTACAGACTTGGTCAACTTTTAAGTCTGATCAGACCTAGATTTTAGTAGCACGCTCATCTAACAAGTTACGAAGCAACCGTGTATTTTAAACTAGATGTGAATTATACTTTGCATTTTGTTGTGTGTGGAAATAGAATATGTTTAAAGTATGTTTCACTTCCTGTATACACCACATTTCCTAAGCTAGAAATATTATATCAGAACTTTATTTGGAAAAACAAACAAACAAACAAAAAACAATGTAGAGAGTGCTTAAAGAACACAAACAATTGTGAATTACTCAGAGAAGATCGAACACCTTTCAGGTAGAAGTATATGCACATAGTTTGGCATAGCCAGTAGTGAAAAAAAAAAAAAAATTAGATGGTAAGTGCCATTTAAGAAGCTTGAAGATAATTCACTCTGAAATTTTAATAGCATTTAATATTTAAATGCCAGCAGTTATACCTTTGGGCATCTAGAACTTTGAGTAGCCTAAGAAAGTTACAGAACCTCCTTTTTTGTTGTTGTTAAAGCTTATATTTGATAAATGTTTCTATTTTAAAGTATTAGTAACATAAACAGTATTTTACATGTGGTCTTTCCATAAGGGCATGTGACCTCTTAAATTACTTACATAAATTGTATGCAGTAAGTCTTTATCTTTTACCTACAAGGTGTCATACTTCACACTAGACATTGGAAATGAACAAAACACAGAAAACAATAATAAACACATTTAAAAGATAAAATGAAATATGATGAGTGTAGTGATGAAGTAGTATTAATGTACAGATTAGGGAAACCATATTTTTTGGATTAAGTAATCATTTGGAAATTTAGGAAAAAATTTCAAATAAGACAGCCAGATTATTTCCTTCTAATTGCTATGCTCAAGAACCTATGGTGTAATGTGATGTATAGACAATGTAATGTAGAATTGTACACCTGGAAACAATGTAATTGATATCAATTACATTGTTTCCAGGTGTACAATTCTACATTA
>PVKE010046527.1:0-12229 GCA_004027555.1 Craseonycteris thonglongyai | reverse complement strand
AAAAAAAAAAAAGACTGAAACTTAGGTGTTTTCACTTCTAAGACAGTAATAATTCATTGATATTAAGAGTACTTGAAAATGAATTTAAAAGGTGTAATGTATTCTTGTTCTCCAGGAGCATTTTGATAATATTGGAAATTACATATTCAGAAAACGAATTTGGTTGATATATTGAAGATCAGATTAACAAATATATTTACTAGTTTTTCGGGTTGTCATTCAACCAATATTTTTTTCCTTTTAATGCAGATATAATTAGTAATGATTATATAATTACCACTGACTTGTGATGTAAAAAAATTTTCAGATGCTCCTCATACTTTTATTAACTTAGTGCTAAAAACTTAGACACTGAAAGTAATAATAAATACAGAGGAAAGTGATTTGCAGAAAATATATCTGCCCCTTGAACAACATGGGGGTTAGGGGCACTGATCATCTGTGCAGTCAAAAACTATGAATAACTTTTGACTCCTTAGTAACTTAACTACTAATAGCCTATTGTTTACCAGAAGCATTATTGATAACTATCAATTATCACATATTTCGTGTTTATATGTATTATATAATGTATTTGTATAATAAAGTAAGCTAGAGAAAAGAAAATGTTATTGTCATTTACAATATGTAAATGCATGTAAATACATTTATAGTATTTATTGAAAAAAATCCACATATAAGTGAAACTCCACAGTTAAAAGCTACCTGTATTGTTCAAGGATCAACTGTAAGTAGAAAAACTTCTATAACACCGGAGTAAGCTTCTTTTTAATGTGTTTGTTTTATAGTTGATGTTTAGATTTTTCTTTAATTTTTTATGGTAGGACCATGTCCCAAATTGTACATAGGTGAGCGTGTGTTAGGGGCTTTTGTGTTCTCCCACTGACATTGTATTTTTTCTTCCCTGTTTGATACATATTTTATTTCCCAACCTTGGCAATGGTTTAGTGTCTTTCTTTCTTTATGTTTGTTTTTAATGACTCTATTTTGAGACTGATAATATGTATTCTTTCTGATGATTAAAATACTACCTATTTATAGTTTCTCTTTGCAATGTGTATATTTTACAATATTTGATCCACTAAGTATATTTTTCAGTTTATTAAAGGTGCCATAGCTTAGGAATTAGAAATATTTAGAAGTTCAATATTATCTAAACAGTCTGTCCTAAAGCCAAATTTAGCTATTAATAATTTCCTATCTTGTTATGTTTCTGCTGTTCCATGAGACTGCCTAAGAAACTGCTTTCATCAACTTTATCATCAGCATTATCATTATTGTTTGTTAAAACATCATGTTATCTTTTGAAAAGAATATTACCGTATTTTCCGGCGTATAAGATGACCAGGTGTATAAGACGACCCCCTAATTTTACAGTTAAAACATAGGTTTAGGCCTATATTCGCTGTATAAGACTACCCCCCACTTCCGAGGCTGTAGTCTTATACAGCGAATATAGGCCTAAACCTATGTTTTAACTGTAAAATTAGGGGGTCGTCTTATACGCCAGAAAATACGGTAATTTTTTAAATTACTATTTTCTTATTTCTGTTTATTTTCTGTTTGTTGTTGAGTTTATTGAGGGAGTGACTTCTAGCTCTCATATTAGATACATGTGAAACTTTCTAGATCTAGAATCTGTATTCCTTAAATTTTATCAATATTCCCCATTCTTTCCTCTACAGTTTGGGATTTTTTTTTATTAATTTGCTTTCCAGATACTTTTTAAGCCATTCTATTTTTTTTTACTATAAATATTTTAAAGATTGCTTTACAATAAAAAAGATTTTTTATTCCTCTGACTTTTTTATTTTTAAATAGCATCTTTGGTTTGCATTAGGGATACAGTATATTCTAGATTCTTTCAAACCACGAATTTGAATTTAAACAGAGCTTAAAATGCTTTTTAATTTCTAAATGATGGGTGTCAGTGAAGGAATGTAAAACTAGAATAATAGCATAGTGCCCTGTAAGTCAAGTGAGTTAGATGATTAATTTGGGGAAAGAGGTTTGAGTAGACAATGAAGTTGTGGAATAGCTCTGGAATAGAGTAAATGAGGCAATAGAATAAGAACAAATGAAAGGATTGATGAGAAGCAAAAGGACTTGGCTTAGATTGATGACTCTCTGTTGCAAATGTTATCAACCCAGAGCTTAACTTCTGGGAAATAGAATTCGTTGTAACATTCTCTTTGTCTATGTCTAACAGTTTGAAGAAAGTGATAGACTATGGGGACAGGATGGTATATTTTCATTTAAATGTTTTTAATATTGAGTGAAATTTGAGTTGCCAGGTGAAACCAATTTCAGGGGAAAAAAAAGAAAGCATCTTATTTACCTATGTGTAGCAGGCTCTCAGTTAACCAGCACTCATGGGGATTGGTAGGTGCCAGATAAATCTAAGTACACTCTCAGTTAATTGGCACCAATGCTGGATAAAGGTAATATTATTTCTTGAATTTTTTAATTTTTTTAATTTTTTTACTCAGAGAGTCAACTGCATTTTAAAGCTGATTTTGCTTTTTGCTAAGAATTGAAAATTTCAACTATAATTTTCTGAGTTATGAGTTTCAGTGTGGTATTTTCAAGCTCAACACTACATGATATTTTTATGTAGTATATTTTTTAGAAATAACACTTCTAGTATTAATTGAATATTCCCATGCATTTTAGGGCATGTCTTTATACATGTCATCAAAAGAGAGTTCTCTGTATCAGTTATTTACTGTTAAAATAACAATGCATAATACACCACTTTGAAACTCAGTGTCTTGAAATAATAATCATTTGTTTGGCTTAGGGTCTGAGAGTTAATAATTTAGGTTAGACTTCACATGTTGGTTTTTCTTATTTCAGTGTGAATCACCATGTAATTTACTGGTTGTCAGCTGAGGCAAGGAGGGAAGCAGACTTCCTCTATCTGATCTCCTAATAGACTAGCTGAGTATGATCTTGTAACACCGTCAAACCCAACTAGACAAGGGTTTTCAAACCTGCTTAATCACATCTACTAATACTCTATTGGCCAAATGAAGACATGTGGCCAAACTCAGAATTAAAGAGCTGGAAACATATACTACTTCTTGGTAGGAGGAACTGCGAAGTCACAGTACAGTGCATGTAATTGCTGTGAAGGGCCTCACTACTATCTATCTACAGCATGAACTTATCTTTGATGGATTGCATATGTATGCATTACATTTTACTTCCCATTTCTGGATGGAAGGAGAGCTGATTCTGGGTGGTGAGCACATAGTACAATGCATAGACGATGTAATGTAGAGTCATACACCTGGAAATGATAATTCAGTACTTATTGATCTTTCTTGATATACTATATTTTTGTGTGTATAAGATGCCCCATATATGACAACCCCTACTTTTCTAACCCAGCATTAAGAAATCAATAAACAGGTTACACCTGTGTATAAGGTGACCCCCAATTTTTGATCTAACAATTTTAGACAAAAGTATTGTCTTATATGGAAAAATATGGTATATAATTTGTGTGTGCATACTTGCATGTGTGAGTACATACAAGTACACATTTGTGATCTTTTTTAAATCTAGGCATAAATGGCAGGCTGTGGAAAATGCCAGTGATATTTATTGGCATGAAGGTTTTTAGGATAAGGAGTGTTACAGAACAAACTCTTGGGTGAAATATTGGAGCATGGCAGGGCGTCTCTCTTTGTCACTGGTATATTGGTGATTCTGTAACTGTTTTGCAGCACATTAAGTGTGTTGGCTTCTTTTTCTTGTTTTAAGTTGTATAAATTTGGGGTTGAAACGCCCAGGTTTTACAATATCGTGTTTTAGAAAAAATGCTGTCAACGAATCAATCCATTCTTTCTCTGAGAATGAGATTCATAAGCCTATAATTCAGGATTTCTGAGGTTCTCAATACTCCATAAAAAAGTTGTGCAATGTATATGCTTTATGTATTTATTTTTAATATATATATATTTATTTACTTATTTTTGGCAGAGAGAGGGAGAGAGAGATATAGAGACAGAGAGAGAACTGAACTGGGGGAGCTCCCAGTTCAGCATATGGTTCCGCATGGGCCGGGGCCGGGATTCGATCCCTGGTTCCTGGTGCTGCAAAGTGAGCGCTTAACCCACTGAGCCATCCCGGCTTCCCCTGTATTTATTTTTTAAATGAATGCCTTCAAGCCTCTGTGGAGAAAGATTCTCATATCTCATTTAGATTTTCCTTTCCACTCCTACATGGAGTTAAAGTTAGAGACAATGTGAAAGTAGCATTTTCTTTCTTCCGTGTCAGCGATGAGTTAAGACAGGTGTGGAATTCCATGGGTGGTGTAGTCGTGGCTTTTGGGTACATTGCCTTGTTGTATTTCCTGAATTTTTTAGCTGGATTTTTTTCTAGACCACCCTTGTTATTCCATCTAATTGTTGAAATCTGAAAGCTGAGTGAAAGTTTAGGTTAAATGGTTGAATAATGCCATTTTTTCTTTGTGGTTTCTCTGTCTTAGGACTACATCTAGACTTAATAAATTAAGGCCTCAGGTGTTTAAGAATCTGTCCTCTTTTTTAGCCATACATTAAAAAGATTAATTGGTATTCACATACAATTCTATTACCAAGTAAATCAGGCACCATTAATAAATATGTGATAAAATTATATAATACTATGCTCACTTGACTATATCAACATACTGGATTTTTGAATTATGAATATGTTTATAACAAATTAAAATATTCAAGACTGGTTTCTATGAGGAAATAAAATGAAAATATTTCAAATCATCACAGACAAACTTGTTAAAGTCTTTAATAATGAATGTTCTTTTCATTGTGTTTTGTTATGAATGTTGAAGTTTTAAGAGAAACGTCGCAGGACACAGCTTTATGACATCTCTCGGGATCATACACCACCCCACGAACTATGAAATGGGGACAGAAAAATTTTCATGACATTTTTCTATGGAGCATATTTTTTTCAATATTTCAAAAATGTCTTTATCTATCTATCTGTCTATGTATAGATACATATCTATATAGATCTCTCTATATATAATTTTATATTCTCTACATTAGATTATTTTTCTTTTTGGCCATACTTAACTGCTGTTGAAAGTGGTTACAGTTTCTACAGTAAATATTTCATTTTGTTTCAGTTTTAGTAGTTTTAAAATAATTTTTTATTTGTAGAAAGGTAAATGTTAGTGTTGTGTTCTCCAGCTTCCAACTAGAATGTGAAGCTTACATATCTCATATAAGAGAACTTAATATCAAATAAATTTAAAATGTATTCAGAAAAATATTAAATTGTAGATGTATTTAGAGTTCAACATATGCAGCATAGTATATTTCAGTTTACCTTTTATTTTAATCAAACTTGTAGCAGTTTAAAGTGTCACATGGTTCCTGTGCTTTATTTTCCAGCCCATTTCCTGAAGCACAGATGCAACCACTTTCAGCTATATTAGCTGATGCTTTTAAGAACTCTCCATCTCTCTAAATGACATGCTTATATTGCTATTTCCTGCTTTTTATTAATAGGCTTTATCTATTGGCTCTCCACTGTGGAAGAAGAAAATACAGTTTTTCTTCATTTTCCGGCCCCTATTATATATGTGCACACTTTTGATCTCTCATCCTCTTGAAATAGTGTATGACAATTTTGATTAAATGAATATTCATATTTATCATATTATCACCAAATGAAAGCATTCAGATTTCAGTTATGCATTATACAAGGATTGTTTTATCTTTCCCTCTAGCATTTTGTTTTCTCTTGGATTAATAATGGTCTATTTTTATTTATTTAGTGTTTTTTTCCTGTACCTAACACTAATTCAATGCTTCCCAGTTATATAAGGCATATCTTAGAATTTTCAGAAATTTTATAATTTCCAAAAAATTTTATCTTCTCCAAGAAATCTCTCCCAGAGCTCTCTGACCAAATCCCACCAAGCAGAAGGAGGGTGGGGGTGCTACTTTCTAACTCAAAATTATTGATAGGTTCTTCAATGGGAACCTCTAGCTCTTGCTTGTTCTGTACTCCCTGCAGTTGGGGACCATGTGGACTAGTGTGCCTGACTCACACTAGAGAAAGAAACAACAGTTTGTGCTGGAGAACTCTTAGGGCATTAATTTCCACCCAACAACGGCTGGGCAAGAAATGTATGTCACATACTGACCAGATGTGGGCCATGCAGAAATCAGGAACTTTAAGTCATTATTTCTCCAAGGGGGTATTAGAATTCAAGTCTTAGATAGGATGGCTTATATATTATGGTATGAAAGTTGTTAGAGGAGGGCTCTTATTTATTTGTTTTGTTTTAATCTTAGATCATCTTTATTTTTCCTACTTAAAAAAATACAGGGGAGTAATGAAGCAGGCTTGAGAGAGATTCCATCAGTTCCTCGGCACTTTTAAGGCTGTATTATAATGGGCAGCTCAGTTTCCATATTCCACAGTACAAAAAGCTACCCACTTAGGACAGTTTGGATTTTCTGTATTCAAAAGAAGGATTGACTGGGCCTTTGCCTTCCTCTATCTCACCTCTATATTTCCTCTGTACCTGCCAGGGAGAAGATTGGAGACAGCCATTGAATACATAAGATTGTGTTTAAAAGCACAATTGAACATCATTTTGTTTCCAAAGGTAATATTAAATTTGCTAATTGGAATTACTTCTTTTCCTCTTAAGTCTCTTAAGTTTTCCCTTGTGGGGTTTCATCACCCTCCCAAGAAGGCCACTACAATAGATATTTTAGTATGTGGGCTGTTAAAAGTGAGCATTACAAGATTTTTCAAATGTGCTGCCTGAGTTGGTCCTCTAATTTTCTAATCATTTTTTCCCCCTCAATTTCCAAGCCTGTTTTGGCTCTATATTTGGGACATGTTGCTTACATATACCTTCTGATGCTTCAGTTTATTATTTTATTTATGCTTTATAATTAAAATTTCAGAACTCTTTTTTATAATCTAAATTTACTTTTATCTGATCAGTATCTATAAAAAGAAAACTTTTAGAAACTCCTACTTGGAGAGTCTCGGCTTTAGATGGTTATAACATGTCATTAATAATTTCCTGATGTTGATATTTGTATTGACCTTATGAAAGAGAATGCCCATGTTGTAGGAAATGAACACTGAGTGTTCAGGAGCAATGAGGCAACAAATCTTCAATTCACTTTGAAATGATTCAGGAAAAAAATTTCTCTTTTCTGTCCTTACAACATTTTGGTAAACTTGAAATTATTTTGGAGAGAAAGCACACTGCAAAAATTGTCACCTCTTAGCAAATAATGATTCAAAAGGGCCTGGTATCTGAAATAAATATTTGATTTTTGTGAGTTTTTGCTCTAACAATGAAATTGCTATAGAGAAGAAGAGAGAGAGAGACCACTCCTAATATAGGTTGCTGGGAAGTGCATGCTTACTGATGCACTTTTTCATTTGACATTGTGCTTTTTAAAAAGTAGAGGAAGCAGGTGTAGATAGAACTTCCTTCTGTCACAATTAGTTATGAAAACTGGAGTTAATCACCACTTATTTGACTAAGTCTCTGAATTTACTATTTGAAAATGCATAGTAAGCCCCACCCTACACTATTTGCTAGTACAGAGTAGACACAGATAAATGTTAGTTGAATAAATGTAGCACAGTACCTTTGCCTCTTAAATACTAAATAATGGTAGATGCTACTCTTATTATTTTTAAAAGATAAAGAATATGTAGTATGTATAAACCATGGACTATTATTGAGCCACACACACACACACACACACACACACACACACACACACACACACACACACACACACACACACACACACACACACACACACACACACACACACACACACACACACACACACACACACACACACACACAGAGGAAACCTTGCCATTTGTAAGAAAACGGATGAACCTGGAGGGCATTATGCAAAGTGAAATAAGCCAGACAGTAAAGACAAATGCTGTATAGTGTTACCATGTGGAATCTAAAATATTTGTACTCATAGAAACAGAGAGTAGAATGGTGGTTACAAGGGGCTGGGGGTTGGGGAAAATTGAGAGAAGTTGGTCAAAGGGTACAAAGTTATGATGAATAAGTCCTGGGGATCTAATATATGGCATAGTGATTATAGGTAATTATACTGTATTGCATACTTGAAATTTACTAAGACAGTAGAGTTTAATTGTTCTCATTACACTTAAAAATATTAACAATGTAAGGGGATAGATTAGCTTGAATGTGATACTTATTTCACAATGTATTCATATACTATCAAATCATCATCATCATCAGCTTACATCTTAAATACATACAATTTTATCAATTATATATCAAAGTGGGGAATAAGATAATATATTCAAACTATTAGTAAATATGCTGTATAATGAGCTGCCCCACTGTATTTTAAAAATCTAATTTGTTAAGATATTTGAACCCTGGCTGTTTCAAATAATTAACTTATGGAATAAAGTAGTTGGTAACTCAGCTGTGAGCCTCTATATGGCAATGACCTTACCTTACTCTTTTTTTTTTCCTATCACAGAACCTAGGATTGTACCTAAATGTTTACTGAACAAATAACTGTGGTCTAAAGGTGTGTGTGTGTGTGTGTGTGTGTGTATATGTATGTGTTCATGTCCATACAAATGCATATGCAGTACTTACTTACCAAGGAGGAGACAGAGCCTTAGCTTGAGTAAAAGTATTAAAAGCCCTTTTAAGTTCCCTTATATGTAGCCATTTATTCAACTGGGAGATAACTAAATCATTTATTTATTTTAAGTGTCTTTTATTGCCATTGTGCACTCAAAACCCAACCTCAGGGAAGCCGGGATGGCTCAGTGGGTTACTCACTCACTTTGCAGCTCCAGGGACCGAGGATCGAATCCCTGCCCTGGCCTGTGCGGACCCATGTGCTGATCTTGGGAGTTCCCCCAGTTCAGTTCTCTCTCTGTCTCTGTATCTCTGTATCTCTCTCTCCCTGTCAAAAACAATAAAACAAACAAACAAAACAATACAAAACAACACCCAACCTCATCAAATATTCTTTATATCATTAGATAAGTAAAAGGGCATTTGAATGTCTTTACTGGGGTTTGAGTAATTCAAAACAAACAAGCCCTCTGATAACAAGATGCTCAGGTCCTCCAGAAAATTGTCATACATCTCATATTTGATTCTTCTTTACTTGAATGGGTAATCTGGAGATTATTGATACACAGAGGTTTGCAAATCTTGGATACTGTTGTTGACAGTATCCTTCTGGCATTTCGTGACATGATCATCAGTAGCAATGGACTTGACACTGTTGCATTCTGACAGCATCAGAGAGCCTGAGATGGATTCCACTCATAACCTTGTGTGTCCTATTGAGTGTTAGCCAAGACACAGGTCTGACAAGTTTGAAGTTGATTCGTAGGATAAGATTTCAATTGCTATCATTTTCATTTTCTTCTTTTTACATTATTATTCATTTATTCATTTGTTTACCTTCTCTAAAATATCTCCAGGGCTAGAGAGAGCACCAAACAATTATTAATAGATAATCGTCTTATTTTCTGTTATTCCACTTGAATTGAATTAGAGTATTCCTGCTAGGTAATTCACACTGACAGTTAGCTTTGTTCCCTTCACTTGGACAGATCACGTAAAAGCTTTTTTTGTTTTTTTTAAAAGACCCAGTTGTGGTTGATTGTTTGCAGTTTCAAGGGCAGAATCATTCACCTAGAATGGTTAAGAACTAGGGAGAAATAACATTTTCAGAAATGTTCACTTAATGGAACTTCTCCCTTGTTCCTTGTGAGATACCTTATTAAAGGTATTTTGATTTTAGTATAAAATATTCATTCAGTTGAAATTATAGCTCAGCTTCTCAAACTTCTACTTACACATATGAAAATGGTCCAGTCTCAAATCCTCTGTTCCATATTTGCATATTTGTTTCTTTTTTGCTTGAAGCTATGCAAATTATGAAAAACATGTAAATCCAGAATCTTGTAATATAATGGGCAGGAGTCCAGCTATTGTGAGTTATTTTTTTATTCTGTTGACATTTTTTATATGTAATTTTTTCCTACACTGTAATATGTCTCTTTTCAGTTCACACTGATATTAAATGAAAAAATAGAAAGCTTTATGAAAATCCTTTTTTTTTAAATAAGGGAAAGAGATACTTAAATTAAAAAAAAAAAAAATCCCTGGATTCCGCTGAGGCAATTTAAAAAAAGAAAGTAATCATGCTTACTTAACGGTTTTCATGAATTATATGTTTTTCTTGGTTACCCCCACAAATGACCTTATATTCTTCTGTGAGTTCTTCCTATTTGAAAAGTATTGTCTTCTTAGGTATTATTTTTCTATCTTTATGGAGACACTCGATGCTTACAAAATAAAATACAAGCATCACTCGAATGGTTGAAATGCTTTCTATTCATTCAGAAAGTCTGAGCGAAAGAGAGAGGCTAATATCACTTTTCTAGGCTATCTCCTTAGAGTCTAATTACACAAGCCATCAATACTGTGAAAGGGACGTTAATTTTCTAGAAATTGGGTTGAAGTATTATTGGTAAATATTATTGAATTGTCTTAGAAGAGCTGGATTGGTGAAAGATAGATCCACATTATTGTTTAAAAGGAGGAGACTACATATTAAAGTAAAATTTTCATTTTTTTCAGTATTTATTAGTAATAACAATTTTTTCTAGTTGTTCTTGGGGAGTTACTAAGAAAAATATTACAAAGCAATGTAATCATTAAGAGAGATCTATAATGAACTCAGGGATAAATTAGAATATATACAAAATGTGGAATGGGATGAATGTAACTAAGGTTAACTATAGATGTGTATATAATCATAGTGATACAAAAGTACAGAAGGGAATGCTCTTGGGTACATTTTCCAAGGTCACAAACTAGACTCTTATATATATCTATCAAGTAAAAATAACCACTTGATACTATTGGTGATTATTTATTTATTAATTTTTTAAAAATGGTTTTTGACAGACAGAGGCAGAGAGAGGCAGAGAGAAGGGGTAGGGCCCAGAACAGTCTCCATATTTGTACATCATCAGTATTTCATGTGGTTTTGTTCCACAGCGGTGGGTGGGTGCCTTGTAGGGCGGGAACTGGGCTGAGGGCCTCCTGCATAGGAAGCACACCCCAGTTCAGCATATGGGTCTGCACGGGCCGGGGCCAAGATTCGATCCTCGGTTCCCAGGGTTGTGAAGCGAGCACTTAACCCACTGAACCGGGATGGTGATTATTGGTGATTATTTAATAGGCGATAAAGATAAAATATAAAGTCAAATTTAATTTTGCTGAGTGTCCATACGGGAGCCTTATTTGAATAAAGCACTGACTATCTTTAGGTTTCATTCTATGTAAGCATTCTGAAATGACGGTCTGGTACAAAAGGCCAATTGGTACCCTGTTCTCAAGATAAGTAGAAATACTAAAGACCCACAGATAGTTATCGCCTATTACAGGGGTGGCCAACAAGTTGATCGCGATCCACCAGTCAATCGCGAGGCCAATATGGTCGATTGTCAATCGCTCGCAATGTCTGGGGTGGAATTCCGTGTACCATGGACTTTGAAGCGATTGTAGCTCTTATAACTCAAGCGGCACAGCTGCCGCACCCGGCTGATTTAAAGCAGCAACTGGAGCGGCACCGCTGCAGCGCCCGGCTGATTTGAAGTGTCAAATCATAACACAATCCTAAGAAACCGACAAAATGGGGTATCAGAGTTTATACCTTAGCTGACTAGAAGACTGGCTACATTTGCTGCATTTTGCCATATTATGGATCACTCACAACGGAGCTCTTGGTCAGACCCGATTTACCTGTTTCATCAAGAATTCTGATACACTTATACAAAATATTGTTGGAGAAAATTCCAGGTGCTCAGGGGCACCATATGTACATGGATCGCTACTATACTAGTTATGTCTTAGCTCAAGAACTAGCCAAATTGAAATGCAATATCTCTGGAACGATCTTAACGAACAGGAAAGAATTGCCCAAGGAAATAAAAAAGCCAAACTTTTCGAAAAAATCCACGGTCGCGTATCGATGGGGTAACACCTTACTTTTAGGGTGGAAAGATAAGAGGATTGTCACTTGTTCGACTACGAGGGGTGACACAGGAATGTCGACGGTCAAAAGGATTACACGAGGTGGTGTGGAAATAATGGTCAAGAAACCCAATATTGTTTTGAATTATATAAAATATA
>PVKE010046526.1:0-12230 GCA_004027555.1 Craseonycteris thonglongyai | reverse complement strand
TCCAAAATGGCACACCATAGATGCATTTACACCTTCACACTATAACAAGTCATGGCTTATTCCCAGTTGTTTACCTTTTAGGCAGTCAAGCCAAGTGAAGTGCTAGGCAGAAGTGACAGGAAGGCTAACAGTGTCACAAAGGAGGCATCTCACGTCATCATTTCTAAAGACAGCACTCATCCCTAAGAATATTAGCTTCTGTACAGGAAGTAGGAGAAATGTCTGCCTCCTCCTTCCTCTGTTCACATACCAAACATTTAAAATAGCCTCTAGTGGGGAAAGCCCCGAAAATTCTTGAAACTGAACATATACCAGCTGGGAAAGTTTAGCTTCTTAGATGCCCCAGGTACAGTGTTCTGCCTCAGCCCGCTTCAGTGCTGCATTGGGGCCATAGTTCTCAAGTTGTCTTGTGTAGCAGCTCTGATCACTCAGAAACAACAGATGTCCGCCTTGCCTACAAGTAGTTTAGCTCCACAAATGTTAAAGGGAATGAGGATTGTCGGTACTGGATATTGCTTAATGGCAACTGGTTATCTCACTCTCCAGTTGCCAGTTCTATTGAAAGCACCCTCACTGAGTTGGGGATACATGTGGTTACCACTCCTCTGAAACATTAATTGTTATCCTATGATTGTCATACAAGTGTCACTTTATTGGTTAAATTTAAACAATAATTTAACTCCCAGTGCTTTCATCTATAGTCTAATCCACCATAATCACTGTATCCCAACTTTTTTTTTTAATTGAGAGATACTTGGATCTGAACAGAAAAAAAATCATGATCTGTGTAAATTGCATTTTTTTAGATGATTAGTTGTATAACTGAAAACATAAGATTTTTTAAAGAAATAAAATGGTTACTTTGATTTCTGCCAGGGCTTCAGAGCAAGATTACTTTATCATTTACCTATCTATTTATCTGTATCTATATCTATATATCTATATCTTCTCCATTCCACATGTACCTTGACTTCCACCTGAGAGTAAAGTTTTTTCTGGACTTCATTGCTTCAGTATATTAATCTTTCACCCCTAGTTAAAAATGTTATTCCACTAAAATTGATATTGTTTAGTAAAGACTCTTCCTAAAGTAAACATTATCAATCTCAAATCTGATCAAAAGTCAGCATTCTTTGAAGGCTTTTGTTCCCAGATAAATCCCTCCTTCCACCTTAAGTTTTTCAAGTGTCCTATGGATTACTTATGTCATTTCACCAATCATGTGGCTCACATATCTCTATCCATGGACCTACATGGACATATAATATATATTTCCATTTTTATGTGTCCATAACACACTATAGTCACACCTTATAACTTGGTGAGCAAAGTGCTACCTATACTGCTAATATTCTAATTTTATACCTCCAATTATATTGTAATTTCTGTCCTGATTTCTTAATCTGTTGTTTCTATTGCAGGTGGTATTTTATCACCAAGATCTATATTTCCTTGACTTTTCTACTTTATAATTCATTCACCCATTAATCTATCATCTATTTATTTGTCGTCATCATTATCATCATCATATGGTAGGATTGATAAAGAAAGAAAAAGAACTAAAATTACTAAGGAAATACAAAATGCCAAGCATTTTTGCCTGCAATAATATATAATGTATTTATTCAGCGATCCTATGTCATGGGATTACCCCTGTAGTGGGATTGCATGAAGGAAGTTGTTTCAAATTAGTTATCTGATAAATACCAGAACAGTTATTTCAATTTAGGACTTTCTAATCCAAATGTTTATGTACTTTTCTCCATGTGATGCTGCCACAAGGCCCAAAATTTGACATAAGTTTAGACTTAGTTTGGGAAATATTTTTTTATTTTTCACTTGACTGTCCTTTCACGCATAGGTTGTCACTTTATATCATTTTTCCCTCTGACTTTTGGAAGTTTAATGGGTCATAACAGAATAAAACAGAAGCATGCTGGCTCTAGTCGAGATGGCATATGAAATGCATTCACTATTGGCCCTCCATCTGTTTTCCCTTGGTTCTGAGGCCTCTTGTTTTCTATGATTTTATAGAATATAAGAGAGTCTACATTATTGTTTCCTCTACACTCTCACTTTGACATAATGATATAATGGATATCGGGATTATTTTACATCAGTTAGTTCAGAGATAGATTTCACTCTGGTGATTTATAAATTGAGATCATAAACCTGAAATCAGAATTATGCCTTTAGATCTCAAATTTTTTTTCTTATTGCCCCCCCAACTTTATTGTCATATGACTAACAAAAATGATGTAAATTTAGGTTATACAACATGATTTTATTTAAGGTTTAAAAGGTGATGATTTAAATGTAAGCATATATATTGTGAAATGGTTACCATAATTAAGTTTATTGACATATCTCTCACCTCACAAAATTATCATTCTGTGTGTGGGGGGAAGGGCACTTACCATTTACTCTCAGCAGATTTTAAGTATACAATACAGTATTTTCAACTATACACCATGCTGTATGTTAATTCCAAGAATTTATTCATTTTACAAATGAAAGTTTAACCAACATCTTCCCATTTCCCCCACCTCCCAGTCTGACAACCATTTTTAAAATTCTTCTTGTTCAACCTTTAGTATCACAATAAATTCTATAACTTTTTCTTTTTATAATTAAGAATTTGAGGATCAATGTTGCCTTATTCCAAAAGGATACAAAATTAAATGAAAAAATAAGTGCTTGTTTATTATAGTTATGGCCAATAAATTGTTGCTAAAATTAGAGCTTGACAGATTATTTGCTTTCTTTTAGAATTAGTCATTTAGAAAGAATGGTAGCAGAATCTAGCAACAAATACTACATATTACTAAAATGCTGATTAATATATCCACAAATTAAACCATATATTATAATATTCACAAAATGAAAAAGACATTTAAAATTACATCATCCATTATTTACTTAAAAGGAAAATGAGACCTGGGCCACAAATGTGTGTAATTCAACATCATGTAGACAATTTTTACAAAAGATTAGTTCTAGCCCACAATTTCTGAATTCTTCTGCACCATCTCTCAAAATTCTGATTTTCTTCCCTTTCCCCTCACCCCATTTTCTGGACTCGCATTTAACAAAAAAGAGCATATTTTAATTTTGCTCTTATTTCCTGCTATTGTAGATTTAAAAATAGATTGCGGTGCTAGGTGAGTTACAGTTGATTTGCTCCATGAAGACAATGTGTCTTGATTTTCAATGAATTGGGAAGACATCCTGCACTCAGTTACCTGCAAGAAATCAACACAAACCTTCCCTTTTGTCTCTCAGGGCTGCAGTCCCTGGCAGGCACATCAGAGCAGCAGTTGGCCATTGTGGCAGGCAGTAGAGAAGAGGACCTCAGCAGGAAGAGTGATGAACTCAGGTAGGGTTAGGCAAGCCTTAAGATGTTTTTATCAGGACCAGTAAACTGATGATGGTCACTCATCCTCCTAATCTTTGCCAGCTGACTCAGATTGCCACCACCTAGCTGGAAGAAAAGTTTGAACTCCAAGTTTTTAATTGAGCCTTGACACAAAGCCTGATTCATCTACTACTGAAGAGTTGCTTGATGTAACCTCTATATTAGAGGAACTTTGTGAATCTGTTACATTATTTTCACAAATTGATTGCCTTAGTTGAAAAACAAAAAAGATATGTTTCTGAAATTTTAGTAAGATACACCAAATGCAGTGATTCTGAAACATGACATTTTTTTTTTCCTCCTATAATGTCAAATTTTGCCTGGCTATATTTATCATACAATACTGACATATCAAGTTCTAAAACGTAGTACAGATTTAAAAATATAATTATATTCCTTCATTTGAACTACTGCTATTTTTAATTTCCCCTTTCAATATAAAGATATTGTTTAAAAAATGAGTACATGTTCAATGCAGAAAATGAGCATAAATATGCACAAAAGAATAAATTCAGGTAGACATACAACTCACATATAATAACTTTGAAAATATTTGCATACATTCATGTGTGTATACTTTTCTTTAGAAAAATAGAATCATCATATACAAAAACTGCTTTTATTTAGGACTTTATAGTGAGTATCTTTTCATATATAAAACTGTTCCCTTATGCATTTTAAAACTATTTTGTAGAGTGTTCTATTAAAATATAATAATTTATTTAAATAGTTCCCTGTTGTTGAACACTTAGCTGGTTTCTGACTTTCACTATCATAGAAAATGCTTATTGAATATTGCATCTCCTATAGCTCAGAATAATTTACTGTGAACGAGTAGTAGGTCAGAGTTTACTCACTTTTGTCTTCAACAATTTTATACCAACTTAGGCTTCAACTACTCAAGTGCTCTTGTTTACTTGTTCATTGAATAATGTTTAATGGATGCCAACTCTGTGTCAAGTACACGCTGAGCACTAGGGCAAAAGAGTAACAAAAATAAACACAGTGTCAGGGCAACAATGGAAATGGAGTCATAGAAGAGAAGGATGATCAATCAAATAATTATGCTGTAATAATTGCTATGAAAACAGAGTAACATTGTATAAGAACATTTAGACAAAAGACTTTACCTAAGTTAAGGGACAAGATATGTTTCCCTGAAGAACTGACATCTGAAGAATGGATTATTTAGTTTAAGTGAGAAAGGGCTATAGAAAAAAAATTCTAGGAAGAGGAAGCAGTTACACTTTTGCTAAGGTTTAAGACAATTTATATCAAAACAACGGGCTACAATGCTAATTATAAAGTTAACATTTTTCCACTACTCAAATTGGAGGATTGAGAAGAAAATTAAATGAATTATAATAAAATGAGCAGCAGCCTTTTGTTTATATTATAAGTATATATTTAACGCTACTATAATCCACATACTTTATTGTCGGACCTTAGATTACTGGTGCAGTTTGGTAACTTATAACTTTTCTGGGAAGGTTCTATGCTAATTATATCATTATGGATTTTTACAAATTATGTTAATATTAATATGCGTTACTTATATAAATGTATTTACCTTTGCCATAATTTATAAGTAGTTTTTCTTTAGATTACATGACAAAATTATGTTCTTTTTGATATACAGAAGTTATATTTCATATAATCAAATTTATCATATTTTTATTTATGCTTTATGATTTAGGTTTCACACTTAGCCTTACACAAACAATCTTAGCCTTTCTTGAATTTTCTAATAGAAGTACTTTAGTTTGACCTGTGAAAAGGAATTTATGCTTCTCAGAAAAATATTTAATCTTTAATTAAATATATATAGACATGATTAGCCACGTGGCCTTATATTTTATATGGCTAACCTTTTATAATCTATTTATATTATCAAACAAGTTATATTTATACATGGAGAAAATGGCTTTAAAGCTAAAACTACTCTGTAAATGCATAGACATAGCCTAGTATTGCTCTTCCTACCACACATTGACACAACTTCCATGCAGCCACCCACACTGTCTTGGTGGAGAATTTGCATAACCACTCTATTGTGTAATAATGGAAAGAAACTAAACTCCTTGCCAAGGATCTTAGTTCTATCTCAAGTCTACTATTAACATAATGAAATTTTGGATGTGAATTTGACACCCTTCCTACTTCTCTCTCTCTCTCCCTCTTATTTCTGTCTCTCTCACCTTCTCTCAAACAATAAAATAAGTCTTAAAAACAACAACAACAACAAAAACGTAAAACACAGCACACAGCTTTAAAAATTAATGTCTTAGTCACTAAATTTGGAAACATTGAAAAACATTCAGGAAATGGAAGCCTAACTTTAGAATAAGAAAATCCACAATATAAATAGCAATGTTTTAATAATTAGATTTAAACAGAAGGCGTGCTTTAAAACTTGTTATGCACATTCTAAAGTACTTGTCAAAATTAAACAAGAATACTCAGAAAGTCTCTAAAAAATAAATCACAATAATTAAAACAGTATATGATACAGATGCATGAATACATTTATAAACCAAAGAAACAGAAGAGAAAGATTGTAAATAATCTGAATGCATATGGAAATTTTGTACATAAAAAGGCCCTTATCGCAAATCTTTGAAATTAATTTGGACTTGTGAATAAATGAGGTCCAGTGTTCTATCCCCAGTCTTGGCCCATGCAAAACCCATATGCTGAACTTTAGTGCAACTGGTAACCCTGAGATAGCACAATGAAGAAGGTTCCCACCTCTCATGCAGGAGGCTCCTGGTTTGGTGCAAAACAACAAATATATAAGGTTAATCTTGTGGTATTTTTATTATTGTAGCATCTTTGCATTTTTTGTGTGGAAGCAAACTAAAATTTATGGTACAACTGTACATGAAAATTATGCAGCATTCTTAGAATTGAGGAAACTCTTTCTGTCCTACTATTAAATGATCTCTGGAATATATCCTTAAGTGGAAAGGGAAAGGTTTAGGATAAGAAACTAAAAATGGATACATAAAGAGTAGGTGTAACAGTATAAAACAAAGATTAGAAGGAAAATCTTGTATGCCTTTTATATTGCTTTGAATTATACATTCAAAATATAAAATTAATTTTAAATAATAAAATGTTGCCTAAATAAACATACTATTTCATATGTATAATGTTGACAGAATCTGTAAATAACTGAATTAAATCGACAGTATCTAAAGCAGAAAACTTTCATAATATATATTTTTTTAAGTATTTACCTTTGTGTGTTATGATGAAAGAACTTCAGACATTCACTATGGTCATAAAATAATCAACATAGATGTCTTCTGTACCATCTTAGCCAGTGTCTCTTGGGTACAATTGGTGGTAAAACATTACAGAAATCATAACAAATAATACTTTTGAGGATGCATGAAATACAATTTGAAAATACCTGTTCATCTTGTGTTCACACTAATTTGAGATCAGAAAATTTAACTCATTTGCATATTATTAACATGGTAGAGATGGAAAATGTCAGTGGATGGTGTGGTTTATTAAAAATACTGTTTAATTTTTATTGTTGCTCTGGGAAGTTTATTTTGGTTTCTTTTTATACACTTGATGAGAATTGTTAAGCTCCAAAAAGAAAACCAAGCAACGCTAAAATCAATAGCATCATCAGTCAACTTGCTACTTCTCAAGCCCAGTGTGTTCTGTTGTAGCATTCAGAGTCATGCCTGGGAGAAACAGGGCTTTCACCTTGAAAATAAGAGCAATGGAATACTAAAATGTATTTAACTACTTTAGAAGAAGTCTTTCAAAAGCCTTTAAGATTCTTCTTGTAACATAACTATTTACTCCTTACAAAGCTTCAACTCTGAATTTCATGTAAATGAACAAGTTGGACAGAAACCATCAGAAATATATGCAACCAAAGGGCCAATTCATGAATTGCAGACAGTCACAAATCAACAGACAGGAAAACAACCATCTGTGGCCTTTATTGAGGGAAGGGTGACAGATAATTAAGGAAGAGAGACTTATTCTGTGTAATATTACCTCAACTTTTTGGTGTAAAAAGAAGTGAATGCTCAAAGCAGAAAATAGAAGAAATTAAAAATTTCAAATTAGCAAAAGATGACAGAAGAAAGAAGAAGGAGGTGAGAACAACAATTATTTAGTACATAATTGAATGATTCATTGAGCTTTCCAACACAAATGCAATTGTTTGTAGAAGGTCAAAGTTATAATCCATTAGCCTTATTTTTTTGCCTTTAATTTGGCCTTCACATTTTTGTTCTTTAAAAATAGATCTTTGAAAAAGGGTGGGCTAGTGATAATAAAGATCTTGGCAAAGAAAATCAGTAATTTAGAGCTTAATTTTCCAACAAGTAATGGATCTGCTGAGACATTATATAAAACAGCCGCAAGTTGCCATCTTATATGGTGGTAAAGGGTTCTGATCAGCAAGTAGAATTGTTAGTAACAACTCCTTAGACCTAGGTTTTATATTGTGGCCAATTTTCTTGTTTGCATTCTAGTAAAGGATCAAGCAGAACATTTTTGGAAACACATAAATGCATTAGTAGTTTCAAATCATTACTTCTAACATTTTATTTTAATTTTAAGTGTTATTAGTCAGGTGAAAGAAGATTTTGGCATCTAGTCATTATCTGAGGATTTAAAAAAATCAATGACACTCTAAAGTGACAGATGGAACTTTTAGTCATTTATAGTGAAAAAAAAAGGCTGAGTTCCCTTGGTACATTGGTTTTTAATTTAGTGGTTAAAAAAAAATAGGAATTTGAAAAGCTGCTTTGAATTATACTCATTTCTTTTTATGAAGATGAATGATTACAAAACTACATAACTTCGTAAAATTTTGAGATTTTAAGGCAGTCCTCACTTCTACTGAATAGAGAGAGAATAAACTGACCTGGATGCAGGGTACTTTTATACAAAAACTTTTCTATTTATTTATTTATTTATTTATTTATTTATTTATTTATTTATATTAGAATCAGGTGTACAGAACATAGTGATTAGACATTTATATATGTTACAGAGTAATAACCTCAATAAGTCTATTACTCATTTGACACTGTATATAATTATTAGTATATTATTGACTATATTCCCTTTTTTTCCACTCCCACCTCCCCCCTCAACTCGCCCTCCCCCCTCTTTTCCCCTCCCCAGGTAACCACCAAACTATTGAGTGTGTCCATAATGCTGGTGCCCACTCCCACCTCCCTTCCCACTGTTCCTGCCCCCTCCTCCCCTTCCCTCAGGCAATCACCCAAATATTGAGTGTGTCCACTCAATATGTCTCTGTGTCTTTGTTACTTTCAGTTTTATATTCCACCTATAAGTGAGGTCATATGTTTCCTGATTATTTCAGTCTGACTTATTTCACTTAATAAGATGGTCTCTAGGTCCATCCATGTTGCCACAAATGACTGTATTTCATCATTTCTTATCGCTGAGTAGTATTCCATTGTGTAAATGTACCACATCTTCTTCATCCAGTCATCTATCCAAGGGCATTTTGGTTGTTTCCATGTTCTGGCCACTGTGAACAGTGCTGCGATGGACATGCGGGTACAGATATCTTTGCAGATTAAGGTTTTCAAGTTTTTTGGGTAGATGCCCAGTAGAGGGATTGCTGGGTCATATGGCAATTCCATTTGTAATTTTTTTGAGGAATCCCCATACAGCTTTCCATAGTGGTTATACCAAAAAACTTTTCTATATAAATAAGAATACAACCCACCACAGCTGTCATTCTCTGTCATTGAGCTCTGATTTTTAAGCTCATGCCTTGTATCAAAGTTAGTCATTATAGATTTATTTATGTGCTTACCTATTTATTGTCTATTTCTCCCTATAGACAGACAGCTGCATGATGGCAAGGATCGCCTGTGTTTTTCTTACAATTGAAGATTTGACATAGAGTAAGTGCTCAGTAAATGTTTGTTGAATTGAATATATTAATCAAGCAATATATCAACCAAATTTAGTCTTTATCTCCTATTTGGAACCAAGGTATGAATTCACATAATTGATGATTTGGAGGTAAGCTTCCCAAGAACTTTTGGTCACTGAAATTTTTATTTCTATGTTGCCTGACAATCTTATACACATTTTCTGCATATATAGATTTTCAGGGTAATAATGCAAGTATTTGTATTATGTACAAAAGAGGATATGACACACCAAAAACTCAAGAAATCCTTTTAGGATCTTCAATATTTTTTTCAAGCTTATTATTTTCCTAATTCTATGTTTACTATAAGACAGTTAACCTCTGTCCAATCTTTCTCCTAAGAAAGATTATCCTGCTGATCCCATTATTATTTTTTTTAATGCTGAAAATATCTCTTGCCTAGGAGAAGCTATGTATAAGTGTTTTCTAGCTGAGGAAAAGTACTCTCTTTTTGTGTCTGATATATATATATATATAAACTATTTTATATATACTAACTACTGTAAAGCTCTGTGTAGATATCTTTCTAAAAAGTTATTTGTTACCACAGACCTACCACAATTCTATTGGGTTAGGTATTCTTTGCAACATTCAACAAATGAGTAAATAAAGGCTCAGAGAGGTTAAATGCCTTGCCTGAATTTTTCAACTGGAGCTAACATACAAAATGAGCTCATCAAAACTCTGAACAAAGCTTATGCTCTTAACCACTGCATCACTACCATTTATAGCTCAGTTAAGTATCTCAAATTTGTCTCTTATGGCATAAGCATCAGAGACTAGTTTGAACCAGTAGGCTTCCTTGTGTTAAACTTCTCTGTAATTTTTCTAATGGTTATCTAATTTGGGGTGGGAATTACTGGAAAAAGGGTGATTATTACTCTAGCAAGAAGGCAGGTCCCAGGAAAGTGATCCCAAGATCCCCCTATTCTGTCTGCCTACCTCATTTGCTTCTTGAGAGGCAGGATCCACATAAATCTCTATGGGAAGTTGAGGGACTAGAAGTTTCTTTTTCTTTATCTGCCTCCTGCTGAATGCAGCCTTTGTTCTTACCTATCAGGGATTCATAGAACTCTCACCCTATCTGGACTAAGAGGAAGGGATCTTGAGATCCCCCTGAAAAACCCTGTTAATTTCTTCAGCTGGGATGGGCTTGTGGCTTTGCTGAGGTCTCATTTGTATCCATCCCAATGACCCCTGGATGATGAGAGATAGATCTTGCTAATAGATTTGAAAACATTGACCTAAGAAACAAGTCACAAGGTCACTAATACAAGGTTGCTATGCAATGGAATGGCTATGGCCTGGAAGTCTCAAAGTTATTAACATAAGGTGGCTATGCAATGCAAGAGCTGGCTATTGAACCCCATTGGGTCCAAATGGCCTGGACAGAGTGCTGGGCCACAGTGATTACAAATAATCATATATCACAATTTTTAGAGTGATTGATCACAAATTTCAAGGTGACTGTCTAAAGCAGGAGGCAGAGGACATTCTGCGGGCTAGGCTAAAAAAATTCTATTGTTTAAAGTATGGACCATGGAAAACTAATTAAGGTACATGATTGAGATTAGGGACTAAGAAAAAGAGAGGGTTGTGGAGACCCCTGGTCTATAGACAGTATATCAGAAGTACAGGTAATTATCTGGGCTTGTAATTGCATCCAGAATAACCAATCTATATCCAATTGATCAGAAGCACAAGTGACAAACTAGTCTTACAGTTGGCATCTTGAGTATGTGTGTGTGTGTGTATGGGGGGTGCGGGGGGAGTAGTCTTATAGGAATGAAACCTTAACCTATATAACCTAATGCTACTTCTGAGTAGATAGTGCCATAATTGAGTTGAATTCTCTGACACTCTCCTGGTATCCAAGAATTGCTTTATGATGGTGGGAGAACCCTCTCCCTACCCCCAAATTAGAATTGGGACCTCCACATCTTTAAGTTATATTTTACTGAGATTATTGACTAATAAATTTTAAATATTTATGTTATCCAGTCCAATTATGACAAGTAGGGATTTGTACTACTTTCTTACATTCTTAGTCACTGACATGATCTCCGTATGCCCAAGCAGCAACATAACTATTATGAATATACTTCTATGTGTCCTTTGGTGAAACAGGAAAATACTTAGGAGTAAAATTGGTAGATCATGAACTACTTACATGTTTAGCTGACTTTAATAGAAATTGTGAAACTATTATGCAAAGTACTGTATCAATTTATAATTCTACCAGCAATGTACAAGAGTTTTTCTTGCTTGACATACTGTGAAATATTTGGTATTGGCACAGTATTTCAGTTTAACCCTTTTAGTGAATGTGAATGCTGTAGTAGTGTTTTTAATTTGAACATTTCTGATAGCTACAAGTCATATTTTTCCATGCATAATGCGATACTTTTGTCAAAAATTATTAGACAAAAATTGGGGGTTACCTTTTACACACGAATAATCCATGTATTGATTTCTCAATGTTAGGTTAGGGAAGTAGGGATTGTCTTATACATGGAAAAATATGGTATGCTGATTGTCTTTTCATTTGCCTATTGATTATTTGGATATTTTCTTTTTTTAAGGGTCTAAATATTTTTCCCATTTTAAATAAGATTGTTGATATTTTACTTTTTAACTTGTATTACTAGGTTTTTAAAAAATATAGAGTGGAGCTAAGATGGCGGCATGAGAGGAGAACCCAGACATCTACCTGGGAAGGGACTTACAAACAAAAAGGAACCCACAGGGGAAACCCTGAGAAGCACCCTCAACTGAGAGAACCACACAACGCAGAACAACACACAAAGGTCAGAGGAAAAAGGGGAGAGCGGGAGAGGGAGGGAGAAGGAGCAGTTTGGGGACAGG